>VUJU01000136.1:0-123280 GCA_009835225.1 Aphis craccivora | reverse complement strand
TTCTAATACATAAAGTAAATAACTGCAAGGGATGAGCAAAAAAAAAAAAATTATAATAATTATCTTAAAAATGTTAATTTTCAACTTATATGCAGTTACGTATTTATTCCAGTAAATCCTTTTTTAACGGATTAGATAGTTTGAATTTAAATTGAATCTGCAATTGTTTAAAAAAAAAAAAAAATTGATTATTTAAAAATGCTATGATAATAGTGATTTTTTTCTGTAACGCTTTTTTAACTCGTAATTGTTGGTATTTCTAAACAAAACTAGAAAAAAAAATATAAAAACAAATAACACTGCGATGATAAGAGACAAGAGTTGGTTTTTATCCTGAATAATATATATGTAGATAATTGATATACTTCTCTGACGGAGTTTTTTTTTTTTATAATACATATTATATGAGTATATTATGACAGGATTGTATAGCATTCGTTTTATAAATCCGTTGCAACCGCAAACTCTCTTTACTGAGTTGACGACACGTATCCGTGTGTAAACCAGATGATCCTATCCTATGTCATTATAGGATATTATGATAAATAATAATTCAGGACGTATTTTTACGGTATACCGAAACATTTTATTCTCATCAAACTCCTTATACCTATACGATTTAAACGTGTAGATGCGATGGTATAATAATTTATTTAAACATACAAAAGTGAATCTCGTAGAATATAGGCTGAATTCCAAGATTACAGTATGAATGGTTTATGCATGCTTTCAACACGACTTTTCAATCTTGGAATTCTTGACATCTTGACATTTTGACATTGGTAAATACTATTGAGACTATTTTTAAAGTGCTTATTATGGCCTTTAAATATGATATTACTTCATATGTGTTTAAATAGTTATTAAACAACGAATTCAATAAGTTAATATGAAATAAAAAAACATGAAAATTATATTATTATATAATGTAATAATAATTTATATAATTTATATACCTACCAAATTTATATTCTTTATATAAAACAACGTGTTTGTATCGAATTACAAATCTACGACACTTGATAAAAAAACAGCATATTATAATTTTTATTTATTTTAAGGTATATTGCAATATACAAATCATCCTTACGAAAAAAATTTTACATTGAAATATTTTCAAAAACGTTCTGTTCTTTATTCATATTTGTAACATAGTAGCGTGTTTCTCTTTGAAGATCACTTAAATACAGATATTGATGAATGTTCCATTGATCATATCCTTACCTATCAGCTTTAGACCTACATCAAACTATATTATACATAATACCAAGATATATTGTACGTGAATAAAAATCTTTCCATTTTAAAAATACTTCAGTGATAATTTTTTAAAAGAGAGCATTTATATTTACTATATATTAACTATACAACTGAAAATGTGGTATATACGTTGAAGTCAATATTTTAAATTTTATTAAGTATATTCTTATACGTCTCAAAGTTTTCTAGTTTGATAAGCATAATATAAACTTGATTTTTTCCTTATGTTTTTTTTTTAATCGAATTCTGATTTTGGGAACTTAAATTATATACTATGTCCAAATACTTCAAATTTATGCCCTAAAAATGTTTCCTTTTGCAATACAAACTTTTATTTGTTTAAACGAGAATCACTATTTTTTAGTATGCAGCTTCTTTAGTGCATAAAGTTTAATAATTCAGAAACTTGTAACAACTCGTTTTAGTATAAAATAAAATATCTACCTAAAAATGTTTGCTAAAAATGAGTGGTTTTTCTTTTGGAAAAATAAGTATAGTAGTTTTGACTACCATTACCACCACAAGAAATTCTTTAAATGGTTTATAAGATCAAAGTGTTTTGAAATACATTTTTTAAGAATACTAAACAATTCTAGAAATCAGAATTGGAATAAATTTATTATTTATATTTATTAAGTATAAAATATGAACATGGTTAGTAAATCATCTTCTATAGTATTTTTTTAATTAATAGGACTCCCTATTAAAAGGTTAAGTTAGTGCAATAATAAATTATATTATGTCCGATTTATATTCTATATACATTTCAGAGGTAAAACGAAAACTATAGTTTACTAATGTTTACGTTTACGACGATCAGTGTGCGGGTAGTGCGGTTATTGTAAACTTCTTTATTCTTAATGGATCGTGCGAGAAAAAATGTAATTACAAATATTTATAATATTATACATAGTACTCGTGTTATAATGTTATATCATGAGACTCGTGTAATTGGGGTCTGATCATCAACGACATTTATTTCGTCACATGTACTAGTTTCTCTCATGTGTGTCTTCACATAAAAATAATTGTATTGATAATATAATATAATATTATAAGAATAGATATCATTAGAAGTTAGACCAAAATTTCAGTTTTTCATAATACAGTGTCTAATAAATATGAAATATTTTGATAGTGAACAAAATCTACGCATGTCCATTGGTTTATATAAAAAGAAAAAAACCGTCTTCTGCAGAAACCTGCACGTAAGCATTATAATCTGTACATTCAAATAATGATAATAATAATAATGGTAATAATAATGACTATGTCGCGTGTGTGTTTCAGATTGTCGTCTCTCTTTTTTTTTTATAATATATAAATATACATAATAATAGTACGTATAATGGGGACATAGGGGTATATTTCCATTTCGTCGGCGAGCCACATTTGTTCGGATTTACAGACGCGTGAACACGCTATATTCCTCGTGTTCTCTTTGTGCGGTTTTACAACTTGTCTCGCGAATAGTATACAACATTTGTATACTGTAAATGTAACTGAAAACCAAAAAAAAAAAAAACGTATTTGAATATATATTATATATATATATTTTAAATACAGTTCAATACAATTTTAAGAACGACAAAAGCGGTGCATTTAACTCATTATGCGCACGTAACAGTTTATTTTTTGTGATGATCGTGATAACAATATTATAGAAAATTTGTTTATACTATTTTATATTAATTATTATTATTATTACTGTGCGGTTTTTTGGTAACTGTTGGACTAACAAAACTTTAACAATAACTGACTTATTTAAAAAATACCTGGAGAAAATGAGCAAATTATTCTATAGTATTACGAATATTACGTGTATATCAATTGAGCCTAAAATAATTGCTTTATTGTTTTTTTGTAGTGATGATAAATTAAGTCACCCGTTTATTGCTACTCCACCGCAGTGGTCGATAAATATTTACATAAGACGTATCTGTGTACTTTAATCGGCGAAATTTAAACTGTAAAAATCGTCAATAATTTTTAAATCAAATGAATAATAATAAATTGTTCTCTAATGCTATAATAGCCATTTATAGTTATAATCGTTCAGTGTGTTGAGTATTTTTTGGAAATACGAGTATACTTGCTTATACCAACTATAAATTTACATAATGGAAAGAAAATGTAACAAAACTATTTTATATTTAGTGGTTACACATTTTGATACCATAAAATATTAAGAAATCAAATTTAACAATGAACTTTCACTTTAAATATGTGTTGGTGATATTAAAAATAGTATTTGAATATTATTATTTTATTTACCATACCAACATTTTCATTAGTACAAAAATAATTAACTGATTAAAAATAAAAAGAGTCGAAAACATTTTAAGAAGAAAATTCAAATATTATAAATTATCATATTATTTTGATTTGTAAACAAATGACTTTTATTAAAATAAATATATTAAATGACCATTCAACTATTGGCCATAATTTAATAAAAAATATAGTTATTATACATAAAATTCGCACCTAAAAATGTAATATATAATAAAATAAAATCTAGAAAATATCAGGTCTTAGAAAATTGTGCAATACACTTTTATTTAATTTTGTTTGTGTTTTTTTTTTTTAACTATTCATTTGAACTTATAACTTTAATTAATACGAATACAATATAATACAATTATATATATAGCTAAAGCTTTAAAAGTATGGTACAATTTTCTAAAATTAAACAGTCGTATTTAATGGATGTCAACCATTTTTTCAGTCTAGTATTGTCCAATAACCATAACATTTTTTTTTTGTCTCACTCGTGTCTTTTAAACCACATTTATGTTCCACTTACCCCTTTGCCATGACTAAACTATGTTGCATTGCATTTTTACTAGAATGATATGTATAAAAAACATCACATAAATTGAACTATTAACATTCAACATATTACCCTCGTTATTTTATAAATGTTATTCCATTATACGATTATGTGAATACAAAATTGTTTTTCAATAATATTTTTAAATCATTTAATAGGTTCAAGAAGTTCTGAAAAAATTCAACAATACACATAATTTTTAAGGGTATTCTATATTACTATAATATCGTATAAAAGTTATCATTTTTAATTCACCGATACAGATCGCTATAGAAAATATCGTCAAAACATACCAGACTCTTTACTATTGCTGTAATATACTAATAGTTATGTACAAATAGTATATGAACTAATAGTTATTACATAATATTATACTCGTAATACATATAATACATGTGGGCTGTATATATTTTATCAGGTAACTAAACTAAGCAAAACTGTTGAAAATGTACATTATTTAAATGTATTAATAATACAAATCTAACATATAAAGGATTAAATAATAATTAAAAAAAAAAAAAAAATGTATATAAATCATAAGAAAAAATATTTTCATATTTTGTAATTTTCGAAATGTTCACACTTCCATAGGTTTGCACGCCTTCCAAATTGGGAACCATTGAACTAATCTATGAAAATCATCAATAGTGGCTTAGCGAATTTTTAACATAAAATATTATTATAAAATGATAAATACAATATTATTTATTAATTATTATATGATAAATTTATTCTTAATTTTATAATATAACGTAATTTTAATGTCTTGAATGGTTATTATCACCCAATCATATTTGTGACTAATTATTGGCTCGTTTAGAAATATCTAAGTGATAGACAGAAGTATTAAATAATATAATATAATATATTAAAATATTAACAATGGTTTTATGAATATTTTATATTTTAAATAACATTAAATTTTTTATTTTACAATAAACATTACTGAAATTCAAGCAGTATGTTTTCAGACTGCAAAAATACTAGCCATTAGGGTACTTTTTTAACATGTTTCACAAATTTGGGAAATTCTACAGCAGATTTTCCAAGGAAATGTGGGTCCAATTAATACAATTTTATATTACATATTTACAACGGATTATTTAGTAGTCACGGTAGTCGTAAACATGGAATCGCCGTGTCCGAGTTCATTGATAAACAGTACTGGTCCTTTCGTTTCTATAGTAAAACATCATCTACGGCTGCTCGAGATCTATACAAAGAGGCACACTCGCACACACATAGAGAAAGAGAGACGAATAGAAGTGGTAAAACGTAAGATAACGGATGGAAAATATAGATCAGGAGAGAGCGAGTGAGCGAGCTTAACGCCGTGCTCGGCAAAAGTTTACCGGCAACTCCGGGGTAAAGTGCAAAATATTAAGCGTCCGTTTTACGGTTTCCGAGCACATCTCGCCGCTTGAATCGTTGCCGCCACCGTCGGTAGAGGAATCTACTTTATTATTTTATACGTCTGCCTCCTCGCCGTGACCTTATGAGCGGCAACGGTGTCGGCGGCGTAGTAACTTTTGGTGGGCCCACGGGGAGAAGTTTCAGTACTTTTCATTAGCTGCGCAATGGGAGCGGAGCGGAAAAAGGGGGCGCGCAAACTCGAGACCATGACGTGTATAATAATATACACACTAAACGCGAAAATTATTTTATACGACGATATTATAATATGGAATAATAATATTATATTATAAATACATATCATAATAACCGCACGTCGCTTTGTATGCGTGTATAATGTAGTGTGGGTATAACAAACAGTGGTGTGTGAATTTACGGCACTATAATGCACAGCGTCGGTATACGATCTCTTTGAAGTAGAGTGTCGACTGCTGAAGCCTAAAGTCATACACTCATCTTTGCAATCTTTGTGACGATATTTACAGTACACTGCGGTGGAGTGCGGACCAACGGACTAAATGAAATCCGCGACCGTATTTCACGCCACCGTCACTAATTCGACCCGTTAAAAGCACGTCACCTGGCCGATTGTTAGCTCTGGACTGTACGACACAATAGCAATATAATGATAACATGTTTAATCACTGTGAATTGCACGAGTTCCGCTACGGAGACGACTCACCGTGCCAATACACGATCGATCACGAAAAAATAAGCCGTCTTCGTATAGCAATTACGAGCCGACAGTTAACTCGTTTATTGGAATATTATTAACTTTATAACTTGACGGAGTATATTTTTATTCAAGTGAAACACTCGTTATTTCGATAAATATTAGATATTAGAGTTTTTTTTGGACACAATATTTCAAATCACCAGACAATGTTTTTATACTTGAAAATTCCCAAGAAAAAAATGTTATTTCAGAATATGAAATTAAAAATGTACCTTGATTTCATACGAAAAATAAAAAGCACTAAATATAAAACAAAAATGATAATATTACTAAAATATGTAATTTGTTTTTTGAAAATGTTATTTTGTTCTGACATAAAAAAATCTTATGAATATTTTCAAAAACATAATTAATATATTATGAAATAACGGGTGTTTTTTTTTCAAAAAAAAAAAAAAAACATATTATCACTGTTGGATCTATTATATGAAGCTGAGGAAACGTCGTCTAAATATAAAAACCACAATTTTTTCTACGAAAAAAGGGGAAAATTGCGTGACCGAAAAACTCATTCTGATAAATATATTGTGTTTTAGTAAATGATGCTTAGAAAACGTATACGTACTAAAAAATAATAATGTATTACATAAAAAAGATAAAATGATTATGTGAAAAATATGAATTTTCTGTATCTTTATTATATTAATTGTTATTGTAATTGAATACGTAAAATGCATAAAAGTAAGTACCAAAAATTTATTGTAAATTGTTCTATCATCTTAATAAAATGTTTGAAATCGAAAATATCATTTTTATTCTTTGACTATTATAATTTTAATATAATTACGAAGTAATTTAATTTGAAACTTATGATCAATAAATTGTATGTACGAGTATATAGTTAAATTCATAAAAAAAAAAAATAAATAAATAAATAACAAATAATTTATTTGGTACTTACAAAAAAATACGGGGATAAAAGTTCACATTTTAAGTACTTATGTAGTTATACATATAAAGTACATTAAAACTTTATTGGATTTGATTTTAATGCAATTTAAATTTACAGAACACTGTTTTTTTGTTTACAAATAATTAATCTATTATTACTTTTTTTTTTTTAAATTATAAATCAAATATTTATTATTTTGGATATACGGATCATGTAGCCGTATGGCTCCACGTTTTATTCCTATTTATGTAATACATTGTTGCAATAGTGAAAAACGTGTTGTTTTTCTGCCACGGTTGGATTTAGAATATTTCAAATATTATTTTCATGTATTGTATTTTTTTTTTTTTATAGTTAAGTGTTTTTCTGTGTTCGAAAAATGTTTTCAATGTACACCAACGACTTTCAACCTCGGGGACAAGTGTAATAACGTCGCCATCATATTGTTTTACAGTTTATACAACACTAGATTAAAACTTTTCCTTTTAACAATAACAATTATTTAAACTTTTAAAGAAATTAAATCCATTATTACGAAAAATATACGAATAGATTGATTTATACATGATAATATAATAATGAAACATACTTTGTTAAAGGTTTCCGAGTAAAATGGTTAGTGTAAATTTATTTCGAATATAATACTATTATATAGCATCCAATAAATCAGTCTATAATTTACAATTGGTTGTATGGTCAATACTTTAAAATTTAAAATTATAGTATACTATACTGTAGTATACTATAAGTACTTTTATTTCTGTAAATTGAAATTGTCCACAACTATATGATCTAATTAAAAAATACTATATTTTTGAGCACATGAATAGAGAATTTCACAATTACTTATACAAATTCTATAGAAAAATGAAAAAAATATTTTAGTTTCTATGGGTGTAAGATCAATGAATAAACTATATTTAAGTCATTCAGTTTTATTTTTTTTCAAATATTCATAATTCGTTGGAAATAATACATTATGCATAATTTGATGACACACAGTTATCGTTTAATTGTGTCTCGCTCTTCTTAAACGTTCACGAACCTGGTTTTCAGTAGACGCTTCCTATTGAAAAGTAGAAACTTTTCGAAATAAGGCTTGCACCTTGCAGCTATCGACCTGGAATTTTCCTTTACGTGATTAAAACCAATCGATTCCGAAGATTTGGCCGTAAATCGTGAAAAGGCGACTAACTTGAAAACGGCTTTCTTTTCCAAAAAGTAATACAGACGGCCAAACCTTATAATACTAACGGTCCGTATATAAATATTTATGTTGTTGTACGCGTGGGAAAAGCGGACAGTACGGAAATTCGGGCGGTACCATCTTAATGGCGTTTATTATCGGTTTCCAATTTTTCGATACGTTTATTTCAGGTTTATAGTCTGCGTCCGTCGACACGTTTGCAACTCTGCACGAAGTCGGCACTATGTTATACTATAAGTATATCAGATACCTTCACGTTCCCGAACGAATTGTAATTTCGTTTTTGTTATTTATTCGTAAAAATGTTCCAACAAAACAGTGGCATTTAAAGCTTAAGCTGTTATATTCAATTTGATTGATTTTCTTTTTAAAATTGTTTTAATAAATTGTCAAGATATCAGCTACTATTATATTTTTAGTGTTAGACTGATGTTTTGGGGAAAAGTAAATTAATTTATTGAATTTTCCTTAGGTATATGATTTAATATAAGTGCGTGTACTGTTAAATAGTAATACAATAACCATTTTGTTATTATATATGATTTTATAACAGTCCATGTAAGCGTATCTACAATATTTTATAATAGTGAGTTAAAATAAGGTATCAACTATTTCACATTTTAATGAAGTTTGAAGTAATTATTGACTTATTGATTATCATATGGTATTATTTATTATTTATTTATATTTATTATCATGGGAAGACAATTTTACGAAGATAAATAGACTGAGACGCCTGAATTGTTCTAAAATTTTAAAAGGGAGATTCTATAGGAGAAGTCTAAAAAAGTTTCTTAACTTGCTCATTTATATTGTCATTTTAATTATACACTTAGCAAGCTCAAAATATAATTGTCTATCTTTATTATGATAAACAATTATTTACAATGTTTTGGGTTTCAAGGTTATTATTTTTATTTTTATAAGAATATTGTATTTTTCATCCAAAACCGTTTACTTTTATGAGAGGCTGTATTGACGTGTTGATGGCGGACTTCATTCTGGCATTAGGAGGATAAGCTGCGGTTTCAATTGTAGTAATTTCATTCCATAGATAGAAACTTTTCCGAAATGGCTTTATGCATAGGCGCTGATGTGTTATTTGCTCTTGAACTTCAGAACCATAATAATTATTAATATTGTATAATGTCTAATGTAGTCTTTATTTTTATTTTATCGTTATCTCAGTTGAAAGCTAAGTATAATATAATAATATAATGATAACAAAACAAACCGAACACGTCGATAATATTGAGTAAAAATAATGTAAAAAAAAAAAAAAACACTAATGAATAATAATAATTTCAAAGTTATTCACAAGATTCTAAAGACTGCTTGTATAATGTATATTATTAAAATATATGTTTAATATGTAGAATTCTAAGTATAATAATACATTATGTATATGTTTTTTTTTTTTAAAAAAACAATTTGATTTCTATTAAAAACTTTATTTTCTACAAGTATTTTAAGGCATATTATTTCAAAAACACTACATTTATAATCGTAAATGGTACTTAGGTATCTATGTCAATAAATTTCCTAGTGACACTTGTGGTACTCTACTTGACAATAAAATTATAAAAACAGTATGCTTTTTAAAATGGCATAAATTGTTACAATGAGTTTATTTATTGAATTGTAGAGTAACTGGAACTGCTCTGGCGAGGGGTTCATCATATTATTATTATTATTAATACGAATCGTTGTATGACCATAATTATAACTTAGCTGAACTTGATTTAATGGAAATAGTTGTATTGTATGTATAATATATATTTTTTTCCCTTTATCAATGTTATTATGATAGTGTTTAGTAAAAATACGTACTATTACTGTAAAAACGTTTGGCAATAGCAGTGCAGCTTTCGTTAATCTTTATCATTAACTATAACTACCGTAAAAAAATATTGATATTAAAGTATTTTTACTGTTCGATACAGAATTTTAGACATAAAAAAACAGCTGTTTTATAAACCTATCTCGCTACTCCGTAAATACGCCATTATTAAGTTAACTGAATAGTATTTTAGTACTTATTTCATATTTTGTATTAGCCAACCAGACGGCATATTATTATGTGTATATCAATTATAATTGTATTCAAATGATCATCAGTTTTATTATTGTTATACAAACATACAAACACTATGTAAATATACAGTCCACTTCTATGATTATTAAATTATTTATTTATATACCATACTTTACAACCCTTCTACAATAATATATTTACGTGTCCTTAGGTACCTCACTATTATTATAAGCTTTTTATGCGATAACAAGTGGTGCTTTGTTTTTTTTTTGTGCTTGGAAAATGCACGTAATTATTGTGTTTATATGTGGATCTTTTCTAACTTTAAGGTTGGCTTAACGAATTATCATCGCACTGAACAACCAACTATCACAGAGATGTAGTAGTAATGCTTTATCATCAACACAGCTGTTAAGTATTCTGATTACGATTCACATCATTACAATGAATCTATTTGATGACACTTCGGATCAAACTTATTCAACAACTTCCAGCTGACTGAACGAGCATGTTAAGTCATGCGTACTGAACGTAATTATAAGGATACTAAAACTTAGAATTAATACAACGGACCAATCTTGGTAATAACTGGGAACGGCAACAATATCGTGTACTATTCCGGATGTAGTCCTGTAAGCCGAGTTACGGCTTTTCAACATTATTTTTCCAAGTCGTCAATTGTCTCCGGTGTTTATTAGATTGGTTTTCTATTTTCGCATTCACCCTGCCACAATAATAGTTCACTTTATGATCAAAAATGTAGTCTATGATAGTTTTATCATAAGCATTTTAGTTTGTTCGGAAATTACAAGTGCTTTAGGGAAGTAAAATCAAAACTCAACGACCTTATTCCTCAGCTAAATCATTCATTTAAAATTATTAATTACCTACATGTTTTTTTCGTCTTACTATTGAATTGTTTTCAATTATTGAAAAGTTGCATAATTAAATGATTATGGATATCAAAAAACTAAATCAATTACATTTAACATAATATGCGTGTTTTAGATTTCCGTACAACATAATGAAAAACTCTTTATTACATAATATTAAATATCTATTTTAATGTATTTTAACACATAATTGTTTAATTGTTATATGAAGTACTCACTAATAGATAATTGTTTTTTCTTAAAGTATGAACGGTATTAACAGCTGAAAATCAATCAGAATCGTAGAACAAATAAAACTGATTTATATTATAATTTAGTCACACAAGTCTGAAAATCCAATAAAATATTATGTAGGTATATCACAAAATAAAATAACAAATACAGTTATAATAGAAAACACAGGGTCACAATAAAGTCTAATAAAATATAATGTCCACATGCCTGTAGTATGAAAACTAACCTCTGAAAATGAGAAGGTGAAAGCATGAATATCAATTACCTTGATATAATCGTATTATATATTATCTCTACGAATGAATAGGTAATATCAAATTACTATGGAATAAAAATTTAAAAAAAAATTATTTATTCTACCTTATTTTCATTTTTAATTGCTTATTTTAAATATTTATACAATATGTATTATAGTTTAAAGTTCATGTTTGTTTAAACAGTTTTAAATGCGGCAATAAGTTTATAAAACTGATAATAAAATACAAAAATCAATTAAAAAAAGTTTTATGGTATATTATATTAAAACTAATAAAAGTCATAATAAGTTTACAACTATTAAAAATGTATAATATTATATAAGTGTCATACATTGAAGTAGAAATTAAGAATTTAATGATTGATTTTTAAATATTCTAATAACATTTAACGCACTTCCAATTTTAACAAACTTACCAAAAAAATAATTTTTACTTTTATTAGATTATTTTGATCAAATTGATTAAAATTAAAATAATAAGTAATTAAAGTACCTACAATTTTAACATATTAAGATTGATGATACCTTGAAGTTCTTATCTTAAAGTGTAATTAAAATTCTATGTTTCGGGTAAATATTCATGATTTGTAATGTATGTTATTATATCAACTTGGACCAAGATTTAAGGATATTTGCTTATTGATATACGTACATTAATAAAAATATATGTAGCCGATAAATTAAAATATGTTTATGCGAAGACGTGTACGATGTATGTATAGTATTTTCATGTATACCCTAACCTATCCAAGAACATTTAGATTTATCATCATTGCTTTCAAAGCTTAATAATTTATTCTGTATGTAGGTTTTATACGTCGTTATAGTTTCCGATCGAATTACCTTTGAAAACTTAGTTCGTGAACATATTATTATGCATAGCATAACGTTGTAGTAATACCTCAAAATTCTTGCTTTAAGCTCATATAAATATGATATTTATTTAGTTCACAAGACCAAATAAGTACACAATTGTATGTAATTGTATAAAAGTATATATTCTTGATACAGGTATTTTATAAAAAAAAATATAATAATAATTGTTGTATGAGTTAAGAACATAATTATATTATTCAATTTTTCCATTAATAATAAATAATAATATAATATTTATCATGAAATACATTTAACTTCATGTTAAATAAATGCGTGAAAAAATATTTAATTTATGAAAAAAATATTTTATAGATAAGATATTCATATTTATTATTTTAGGATTTTATAGTACTTAATTGTCCTTTTTTGCTGAATTATTATATTTAAGTATATTGATGAAGTTTAATGTTTTTTTCATAAATTCAAAATTACAGGTAACAAAGATATATTATATATCATTATTATGTTCATGTACACTTTGCTGATAGATTAAAAATGTATAAAATTAATGCTTATTACGATTTTACATTTCAGTAAATTATTTTTTTTTTAAGTATAAGTGAGATTGACTTCATCTTTCATTTTAATAATTTATGTTTTTAATGTGTACTTACGGCTATTTTTTTTTCAGTCTATTGATGAAAATAGTTATTTGTTTATATTTAAAATAAACAATACTGTATTGTTTATATTCATTATATTTATTTGTTCTTTGTATTTAACATTTATATTTTATTAAAAATAAAAAGTGATGTCCCTAAATATAATATTCACAACATTGTTTATCCAGGATTTATCTGTTAATTAAAATAATCTTATTTTTATGATTAAATCCAAATTTAAATATAATAGGTATATATATATAATTTTTTTTTAAATTGAAATTACTTAAACACTACTTTATAGTAAATATATTTTCAAATAAATAATAAAATTGGTTTGGAACGATCTTTCAATCATTCACCATCATACATTTGTTGTTGTTGTTAAAAACAACAAATCGAGAATTATAATATTTAGAAGCAGTAAATTATTATACGTACATATACTATCCAAACACATGATTTCTATATTTAATAATATTTAAGAATGAATAAAGTACTAAATATGTACAATTTTACGTTAAACATTTTTTTTAAAATTAAAACGTAGGTATGTAGCTATAATAACTATAATAACCATGAAACATAATTTATTAGGTACATTTCTTTCGGCGTAAATTTGATTCGATTTTAAGCAATGGACAGCATAATATGGTTCCTAATAGATATACAAAAAAGTTCTGAGCTATAATATGCAATGGTTAGAATATCGATATAACAATAGTTTATAATCATTTGTGAAGCGGCTACGTCACATGACGTATGCATATTCGTAATTTTATACTAAAACATAAATTGAGTATATAAAATAATTTCGAAATATTATATAATATAGTGCCACTAAATTATTGTCATGATTAATTACAGTTTTTATTTCCCATTATACATCGTAGTCCCAAATCGTTTAGAGGATATCATTATAGTCTACAGTCGTGATTGATACTATTTCAAAACGATAAAATTTAGCAGCTGTTATTCGTATAATATAAATATATTATATTTATTATATAACACCAGCAGCAGGCGCATCCCGAAAATGAGAGTGCGTCTTAATAGAGTGTTACTGGGTTTATATTATATTCGAGTATTAATAATAACTCATGATCGGATTATAATAAAATAAATGTAATCGTCTCGCGATTTGCGTAATAACTATTTAATAATATACTAGATTACATTTTATATTAAAATGAGTTTATTATTATTTTACATACGGTCGACTATTTCAACATTTATTCGATATATTAATCGACTTATGAACTTATTAGCTCATAATAAATTAGGTTGGTGGATAACTGGCACCCATAATATACTCGTAATACACTTTAGGTATAAATCGTGATTCAATAACAATAATATTATTTAGTACTATACAGTACCGCCTGATAAAAGTGCTCAGAGTGCGTCGCAAAGTAATAAAATTGGAAATTAACGAACTTTTCTATTATACCTCAATTGTTATGGAAATTCGATTATATTGTATACCATTTTATACCCGTTGTCTTGCCTTACATATATATTATTGTTTGTATCTGGAAGTGTGTCATTTTCGATAAAACTGCGTCAAAAATAAAATATTAATCCTCTCGTCTATAATTTTATAATGACAGTTCGACTGTCATAAACGCTATTCGGCTGTATGATTAAATATGTGTTTATATGTAATTAATTACATTAAATATTGAACTTTGAGATTGATTAATAAACGATAAAATACACTATGAGTATGTTAAAAGATTTTTTTAGGGAATAGGCAGTCCCTAAAAAAGATTAACTGTCGATTATTTTGCACGGCCAGGCAAATAAGAAAACAATTTTTGTTTTATTTATTTATATTTAAAATTAAACAATTTATACATTTTTCCTACAATAAACTTAAATGATAATGCAGGTTTATCAGAGAGTCTTAATAGGAGAAGCTGCTCAATAACATATCTTAACAACACTCCTGCATTGAGGATTTAGGATTAAATTAAAGAAATATAGATCACTATTTTATTTAAAATCTTATAGTTGAATTACTGGAAATTTGTTTGGTTAGATTTTTTTGCTAGGATATTTGGATGTTAAATTTAATATCATAACATATTATCAAAACATTATTAACATTTATGGGTAAGTTCTCGGCATTACTAGAGTGACATGTCCTTTTAGTTTCTTTTAGTTTTTTTGTGCTCATGTAATTTACATAGTTATGATTAATTAATTATATATTAAATATATATAAAATTGGCGGAACGTTTTCTCGTGGCACTAAGAAAATATACCTAGGTAAATATTTTTTAGTGGTTTGATATCTATCATGATTGGATCACATATAGACTTTGTCTAAAATAGAATTTCGCATCCTAGGAATAACCAATAACATGATTCCTACTTTTAGATTTCTGTAAGAACAAAATATTTAGAAAATGACCCATTAAGGAGAACTATGTCTTTGTTCTTTATAGCCAATCAAGGAAAAATTTGGCTTAATATGTACTGAAATGTGTACCTACTGGATACCTTTAACATTTTTATATTTTTAAAATATAAATAATGTTTATAAAATAAATAAATAATTACAATAATAATTAATAATTTTACAATGTATTATAATAAATTTTTTACCAATATATTGATGTAAGGATAAAACTGATAGAATCAAAATGCAAACACAAAAATTAATTGATCTATATATTTTCATAATCTCTAGCTCAACATTGAATATAAGTAATAACTATGCTAGTTACACAACCATATCTCCTTGAGCATAAATGCGTACACAACTATGCAGTAGGGTCGATATATTTGGAATGTGGTGAACGAACATTAAAGGGCATACTGACTGAATTGTTCATCGGTTCGGTATATTTTAGAACACAGACCAATTGAATGGAACATACAAATTTCTGCTAATATTATTCATTTTGAAAGAGTGCAGCGTATGATATCCAGATTTCCTAAATGGTATACTTAAAATCGAGAGTTATACCATCGTATAAAATGATATTTGAAAATAAATTATCATTACAATTTTTTACATCGCATTTATTATATAATATATTTTAATATTTTTTTTTTACCATACTACATATAATTATTGCGTACATACCCGGGTTATATCAAATTAAATAAATAAACAACAAAGTTTATATAAATAAATAAAAAAATGCATATACAAATACAAGTGCAATAAATAAACAAAAAAAATAAACTAATAAAATACCCCGGGGTACTTATTATCCATTATTCATTACTTATTATTATACCCACCCTTCGTGTCGACGGCGAAAATTTCGTCATTGACAGGTGTTGTACGAGTCAATTACATCGAAAGTTCCGTTCACCATACAGGTACCTCTATAATTGTATTGTATTTTAATAATACAGTTTATCGAATTCAGAGTCATAAACGATAATAATATTGTGTCTGTTGGTATATAAAATCGGAAAAACGCGGTGTTGTAATATTTATCGGGTCATAAATATTGTCGACAAATGACGATGGCGATCGGAACGAGGAAAAAAACATATAACGAGAATGCAGAATTAATCCGCGTTTTCAAACTGAAAAACGATACCAATAAATAAACAAAAACATTATAAGTACACGTATGCCGTATAGTGCATCAGTATAATACTTGGTAAATGTTAAAGTAAAAGTACTATTACTTTATGCCCCTTACACTGTATAGAAAACATTGATAACGCATACGTTAGGTTTAACGCCCTCGTGTTCAAAACGGTTTTAGAGCTGAATTTGTTGACTCCCGAGACTCTTTTTGATGTGTATTAGTGGAAATGTACAGTAATTTTACCCACCCATACAATCTAAGTTACTTATATGGTATTTTTTTATTCCATTTTGTTAGATGCATCACTATTTAAATTTTATCTGAATCGAATTAATTATTGACAAATAAAATAAATGTAATCGTACCTTTTTAAGTCTAATTACACAAAAATATTTAAATCTACTTTAACCTCGCATATAATCAAATGCATTAGTTTAAATTCACCTACGTGATCGATATACGACTATTATGCCAATCAAATTAAATATTTATTATTAGACGTAGGTATGATATAAAATAAAACGTGGAAGGATTTTAATTATCGTAGAATACTTAAGACAATTAGTTATCTATATGTTTATGACGTATATAGACATATTACGCATATAAGAAATTCACATCAGGACTTATAATCTGTTATTATACATAGCGAGTAGAATGGAATTTATTCTTCAGAATTTTTACTTATTTCTTCTAAAGTATTGGTATTGTTATTTCAAAGGTGAAACGCCATTAGAATTGTTGATAACTAAGATACGTCGCGAATAGCTGGTATTGTTGTGAGATGGGTATAGAATTATGACGAAAGACATTATAATAATTTCATTTCATACTGTATTTATAATCTTCAAATAAATATAGGCTATCTTATACTGTACCAGTAAGGATAATTATTTCTATAAATCCTTGAGAGACCACAGAAAAATAATATAGTTTAGAATAATCCCGTTAAAATGAATTGTGTTGAAGAGAAAAAATACGACGCCAACAAGAGATGACTCTCAAAAATTAATAAACCCTGAAGCTGTTACATATAATAATGCTTTTAGTCGTAGAGTGTTATGTTGCCAGGAGGTTAGTTGCAATTTACTGTCTCTTTATAAATTCATTCATTTTTATCCGAATCGTGATGAATTTTGTTTTCTTCTAATTTGTTTTGAATATAATAATAGGTTTTTTTTATATGTATTATAATTATCACTCAATAATTTGTTCATCCTAAATGACAAAATATATATTTCATTACCTATACTTATAAGTGATTGAATTATTAATTATTACATTATTATCGTTTACGTTACAACGTAAATCACTAGTAAATGTTATAACTACAAAGTTATATTATATTATTATATTTGTAATAGAACACTATTACAACTTTTAAACAACCTTACTCTGCTTATAATCGTAAACTTTTTCATACCACGTGACTTCTGTAGCTAAAATATATATTGAAGCATTTAAAATGATAATAAGTATGTAAGAATTTTAAAAATTAGTCATCAAATAGAACAGGTATATGATTTAAATATAAAACAAAAATAATAATTTTATTATAAAAGATTTTTTCATCTAAAATACATAGTAAGAACATGATAAATGTTTGAAATTTTAAAATTATTTTACAATTGAAATTCATACATATTTTTCTTCTTATAATATCTAAGATCTGAAAAAATAATTTAAGATTCTTTATATTAAGTTTTTTTTACCTTTAACAAAAAAAAAAATGGTTACGGGAATTCGCATTAATTTTTTATAAGTATTTGAGTTAAACTGTGTACAACATTGAGTATTCACACTAAAGTGTGACTTCTTAGTTCTTAGTAAAAAATAATTATTTCTCCTCAAACGATTTTTGATATTTTGTTATAATTAAAAAACGAAGAACAATAGATGCTTGAAATATTCTCCAAATGTGTATATGGTACATACAATATTTTAACTTTATTTAAGTTATTTATTTTAAAAATGTTATTTTCATAAATATTGATAATCATTTTGCTTGGTCAAAAGTATCGAGAATCTGACTTACCCAATGGTTATTATACTTCTTACATTCTCATTAAAAAAAAAATCATCTGCTTATAACAATTTACAATAAAACAAAACGGTTTTTAAATTAAAAAAAATATTTTTATTGATACATAACATGCTTAAAATTGGTTAAAAATAAAAAAAAAATTGAAGATATAGTTTTAAAGTATGCTCATATCTATAAAAAACCTAAAGAAAAAATTTAATAACTCCAAAAATGTTGTATCTATTATACACAATTATTATTTTGATGCAAATTAATATTTGGTACTTCGCATTCTGTTGTGAAATTTCTAAGGATTTTCTAAGAAATTTCTTACTTCTAAGGATTAATCATAACAACAAATTATTTTTTACATTCACATATTATACTATAGCTATATAGATATTGGATAAAAGAAAAATTTATAAAATAATGCTCATATAAATGTATGTAAATAACGAACTACAATAATAATAACATCAATGCGATATATGATTAAGATGAATCAATTAACATTTTTTAAACGAGTTGTAGTGTTAAAAATGTGTATAGTAGGTATAATAGATTGTTGTCGAAGAGACACGAAAAGTTGGTGATAGACACCTTAATCTTGGCTTAAAACTTTTAGACAGTATAATAGTGCAAAAATAATAAGCAAACAAACAATATTATTCTGAATAAAATCAAAAATGACGTATGTGGATTTAGAAACGAAAAGTTCACGGGACCGAGCTATCCAAAGATCTTTTAGTTTTTCCAGTGGACTGCGGGACCTATATCAATTTCCTGACGAGTATATATGTATCAAAAATAATTATTTAAGACTATAACGTTATAAGTAAAATCAGTTAATGGAAATTCCACGATGAATTAGTGTAATATGATAACCCCGTGAGGTACAACACGGTGTTACTATTGCCACGGGTCGTGGACTTGTAAATATATCGGTTGGTCGAGAATTTCAGACACGCCGACCCGAATCTTACGTCGTGTGAAAAAAAACCGTCGTTTGCTGTGTCTACCGGCCTATTATTGTGTGCGAATGGTTTTTCTAAAAATAAAACCGAACAAAAACGTTCTGAAATAATAACATTATAACGTAATCAACGGTGCTGCGTATCCGTTTTCTTTTTTCTTATAATTACATTTTTATTTGACCTTAGGTTATTACATTATGATCAAAAATATTAAAAAAGTGTTAAAATTTAATAACAATAATTAAGTCGATGTAATTTACTAGGTTTGTATCCAACTCTACACTTTTTATAAAAAATATGATTCGTGGATTAGTTTTTATCTTCGTTCGTGTTATAGGTACATATATATATATATATTATATTATACTATTCTCGAAATCATTATATTCTAATAAAACTCCACTATTATAATTTTTTTCCTGCTCTTTTCTTGGTTTTTCATCGCACAGTCCGCACCCAATCATAAGTTTTGACATTTCATTATTTTTACAACACTATTCATGATCACTACACAATTCCGAAATAATCAAGCCGCTACCTGTTGGATTTTCACTGTTATTTTCTTTTTATAATAAATTCCAGATTTGTTTTACTTACAGATTGTGAATAATTATGTACATATAAACAATTATTAAGAGAAGTGACGCTAAAATTTTTGCTTCATATTTTTTTTTTTTTTCAATCACATACTTTAGATATTAATTCTGAATTATTATCTTTATTAATCATATTATGCATCCCTAAAAAAGACTAATATCTATTGAATACTACTTAAAGTAATTAATATTTGTATCACATCATATTTACATATAAAAATATATAAATATTTCTTTTAAATTCGTTGTATGCACAATACAACACAAAAATAGTAAAAACTGTAAAAAAACGAAAAAAAAAACTATTTTCAAAAGTATTTCTTCAATAATATACTATTAGCTGGTTATTATAATCATTATTGAGATTATGGGAGTTCAGAAATAAAATTAAAATATTCAAATATGAGCATTATCCAGGGATTGGTTGTTGAATTGTTTATGTATTGAGTTTTGTGGTTCAGTTAAATATTTAATTAATTTAAAGTTTTTCAAGCAATATTTAAGAATATTTTTTGTATAACTTTAAATTATTTTTCATGGAAGTTTCATTATGGAATACCTATATTAAAACAATTTCTTATACTCAATAATATGTTTCATTGATGTATTTACAATAAAATGTTAAGCGTATTATTATAATAAATCGCTTATTTGGTTTAAAATATCATAAAACAAAAATAAACGTAAAATTGAATATTCTGATATTATACTGTAATGCAATAATTTTAAATTCAAAATCATTACTAAAGAATGTAAATTATGTATTTATTTATTTTTTTTAAAAAAAACTGTGTATTTGAATTTTAAAGTTCTCAAACTACAGTTTTTTATAAATTATGTACATAAAAATAATGATATTATATTAGAATGTTATTGCAGTACAAAGCACAGAATTTCGGTTATTTAATTGAATTAAATTTAAATAAAATATATTTTATAAAATATCTATTAATTCTATGTGAAAAAAGAAATAATAAGAATCAAAATAGTGATTGATTATTGTATTTCGATATTATATTTAACAAAAGATCGACAACAACAATACTTCAATTTGTGTCAAGACCCGCGTAATTTTGTCACACAGACCATATATTATATTATACAGATTCTGATATATATATATTATATATATATATACATGTTATTTGAGGATTTGAACTATTACAACGGTCCGAATAGTTTTTTAAGCATTTCAAAGACACTTCAGAAGCACTAAATCAATACGGGTTATTTTTCTGGTACTTCGAAAACTTTTTTATTTTATGTTACAATTTTTATGAACTGCAAATAACTGTGTACTTAAACAACGAACATTCTATAAAGACTGATACGTTTTTGTTTTTTTTTTTTTTTTTTTTTTTTATGTAATATACTTATTAAAATGTATAATATCACAAGTTTTAATAGTATTTTTATTTTTACATTTCAACTCGATTTACTTGATTTTACTTTTTCAAACGATCGGACGCTAGTAAGAATTATTTTAATTCTTATTTCGTATACATGATATACGTGGTTTATTAAAAGAACAGTTTTTTTTTACATATATGCATTAAAAAAATATAATAAGAAAACACATGACACCGCATTATTGATTATCCTGAATAATTTAACATACTCATAATAAAATGCATTTATTGTTAAAAATTTAATAGTTCTATATTTTGGAGTTTTGGATAGAAAGAAAAATATTCACATTATTAATTATAGTAGTATATACAATATATTATAAATATAAATTATAGATATTTCATAAAATGATGGACTACGCTTATTGTGAAAGAGAGAACGGTTGAGAGAGAGGGAGTGTGTATGTGAGAGAGATAGAGAAATATCTAGTATTATTATTGTTAATGAAAGAAAGATAATTAATCTAAAGGTTATATGGAATAAAAAATACATTTAATTAAATTTTTTATTTAAAAATAATCAACTAAAATTGAAATCAATATTATATAATTCATAATTTTGTAATCATTAATATCAAGATGTAATATTATTTGATTAAATGAAATTATTACTAAAAAAAAAAATAAATAAATAAAATTATACAAACTAAATTTAATAATATACACTGATACTTTTAATTCTAAAGCTATTTGTAGTTTGAGTCAAATATACAATACAATTATCAACAAATTATCTTTGGTTAATAACTATGTTTAAACATAATATATAATATCTATAGTATGATATAACCTAACAACAAACCTAGCGATAAATTTAATTACATTATCCACATAACTAGTGAATCTAATGATTATGGATTTTTTATAATTAATTATAAACATCAAAATTTTCAACACAAGAAGTATCTAAATTGCTTACTAGTTACAAATTTAATTTTTTTTTTTTTTTTTTTTTTTAATCGAGTTATTGTATGGTTATTTTATAGCACAACCATTGATTTAATTCAAAAACCAACCCGCAAAACATATATACATATCAATATCTTAGTATATCTACGGTCAATTACAAAAATACAAAAGTTTGTCAACGGTTTATCAAATATTCTAATGACAATATGGAAAAGAGCTAGAAGAATTGACGTATTGATTTTTTATTCCACGACATCCTTAGTGTCACCCTGTCTCCGAGGTTATTTTTTTATGATGGTGGGTGGGCAGTGAGAAAAGAGTAATCCATATATTTTTTTATAAATTATGTGCTAATATAATTATCTTTAAACTATAAAACATCAAATCATTAGTAATATAAATTAAAGTATTTTTTTAATCGTTAGAGTTTACGACATTGAAACAAACAACAAAAACAAAAAAAACAAAACAAAACAAATAAAATTAGTATAATTATATTAACAAATTGTTAAATTGTCTAAACCATTCTAAGCCATTTAGTGCTGCCTAAAGATTAGTACGGATATTACGATAGTCAACTTCTTTAAATAAAAATGCACACATTTTATATTAGAATAAATTATATTAATCCAAGTCATCGCAACAAAATATAACAAAACTACTGAATCTTTTGGATGGCTATTGTCGTGTAGTTTTGGCACAAGATACCATCGTAAATGTGGCGAGACACCAATCTATCTTTTTCTCTCCTCTTCAGTTTACCACTGTTAGTTATAAAACTGGACGTAAGATTTTTTTTCTGTTAAATAAAACAAATTTGATATTGCTTCTATTTTAAGCCACAAACATAAAAAAAAAAAACAAAACAAAATGCATTATCAAACAATAGATTGAACAATGATATTAATATTTGTATACCTACTAAAACTTCCTCGAATATCATACCTATAAGTTATATGAACCTTAATAGAATTTCATAGTCAAATTTTGTCTCCTCTTTAGAAATAGCAGCTGTTTCTGTGTACTGTGATTTCACACTAATTTAATATTGAGCGATAAAATATATTATATAAATATAGATTTAATGAATATATTTTGTTGTTGCGCCTGTTGGCTATTTATTATTCAGTTGCAGTAAATACAGATAGCTGCACCGACCAGACATATAATTTATCAGCAACATGACATTTCGGTTTGTCGCTCATTGCAAATGTTATTTTAATGCGCACATACATCATACTATATTTTTAACATACTACTTTAATAAGCTACACAGATGATTGAAATATTTCGAAATTGTATTTGATTACATTATTTTGTTTTATTAGCTTTGAATAAATAATAATTTTCAATACTTTGTATACATGATATGGTATGATTATAGTGCAGTAAAAATCGTATTGGTCATAAACTAAATAAAACATTTACTTTTATAGCCAATCCTTCATAACTTACTAAAATGCTCGATATAATATATATATAATAATAATACCTGATTTATTGCTAATGATCAAAATTATTAATTCAATAATAATTTCGTATAGTTATTATAATAAATCATTATTTCACTGACTTGTTTAATAGTATCATTTAAAAATAATTTATTATTCATAAGTTACTTATAGATTTTTTTAATTTTAATTTTACGATATAATTGTGTCATGTACATTTTTATGTTGGCATCGTCATTTTTGATCTGACGCCACGTACAAATCAATAAAGTACCTACTGCTAAAATTAAAAAACTATTTATAAAAATTATGAATACGAAGTATATAATATGTAACTATAACTTTTAAATGTATTTATAAGTATTGAATCGATGTTAAATAGATAATTATCTAGTGAATAGAATTACTTTTGTTCAAATGTTTATTCCATTATAATATTATTTTACTATGAATCCTAAATGGAAATACCAAATTCGGTTTCACACTGTCGTCACTAATAGTATAGCGAGAGCAAAGTTAAAGTTTTCAACCAAAATTTAGGAAAATACCAGAGAAATGTGAGTGACTTGCCTCTGGTGATAGTTATATATGTTATATTATGTTTATATACGATCATATTTTGTTGGATCAAACAGTAGTTACGGGGTCACTATACTATTTCTAAAATGTAACTATACCAAAACTAAAGAACTTTCATTAGACTCATTCATGTTGTTACAATTGTAAGCCTATCATCCGTCTGTTTGTGGTTCTTAAACGATAGAAACATATTATTCTAAAATAGGAATCCCTAGGGTATAATGACTATGGATAATTCAATAGTTTTATAGCATCAACATCATTATTCTAAATTAATCAAACCATTTGATAAAAATATTTCATATTTGTATAACGAACCTCATAATATGGTGAATGGTGATAATATTATATGCTCGTGCACGAGGATAAAGAAACAGAAGGAACATAGAATCGAGATCTCTTGGGCCAGAAAAGTATAGCTACATTAATATAACATAAATATAGCAATGAAAGACTATTATTGATATAATATGGTGAAATTATTGAGTTTTTTTTTTAAATTAGTATAGCTAAACGAACACACTTTTTTATTTCATACAAAAAAATAATTTTCATACAATATAGCTATGTATAGTATATATAATGTTACGATAAGAACAAAAATGACTAACACTCTCAAAATCCTATTATGTATTGCCTAAACTCTAAAATTGAATACTTCATGAATACCAAAAATAATCAATTACATCAAATGTGTAATGAGTAATAACTAAATATGAGTTGAATATAGCATATAAATGGAAAAAGATAAAATGTGTATTATAATAATATATTATATACCATTACAGAGACATATAATATAGTTAGTCACTAAAATACAGCAGCAACCAGCAGTTGACTTTTAAATGTACGCCTAACGCAATATACTTTAAGGGTTTGACTATAAAAAAATATTATTCATAATAATAAAAACAATTGTTCGAAAAATCGAAAAAGCCATCTTTATAATCCGTTTTTTTTTTTGTATAATTATGTAGAATAAACTGAGTGGAAAATACCACGAAAACATATTAGACGGATTCTTGCTCGTTTTCGACTAATAATTATTATCTGATTAAAAAAAAAAAAAAAACGGTTAGTGATAGAGAAATAACGAGAAAGGGTTCGAGTTTCACGAACAATTTATTTTCAGAATTTAGCTCTAATTAGAAAATGATTCTTTAGTCCATTGAATAAAGTATTGAAAACATTATTAAATTTGAAATAATAAGCCATAAGGGAAAGTACCTATACTGTACTTAATGTGATGTGCTTAGATTTGATTTGTATGTACTCGTAATTTTTCCGACGTGTAATAATAGTCTTCAGATTTATTCTAGAAGTATGAGCAATAGGTTTCTATGAGTTTATTTGAAGAAACTCGTAAAATTGAAATGCGTTAATAAATTAAATAAATGAGTAACATTCGGGAAATGGTTATCTAGGTGGATATAATGAGTATGGGAACTTTTACTAAACATACCGAGTGAGAGTAAATAAAATGTATAAATAATTTTTAGTAAAAAACTTTAAGGTCGATATTTTGTTTCTATAATACATTTAAAGTTGAACAAGAATTACATGTTTCTATTGAACACAATATTGATACAACAACCATGTGACAGGTGTAATTGATATAAAATAAGTAGGTGCAAAATATATTATAAAGATATAATCCACTACTATTGTGTCTATATTATAATAAATAATATGAATCTTAAATTTATGTTTTATTTATAGACAATAAAAAATACATAACCATGTACGATTACAAAGCGACTTAATAGTATAACACGAAAATAAAAAGCATTATTCTTTAATAATATATTATAGTTGATGGGATGCGTTTAAGCTTCTACCACATGGTGTGTATTGTATTTACACAGTCATACGAGAACAAAACAGTTATTTTACTAAAAATATGAAACGTGTTATTCGTTAAGATCACAATTAGTTGACAATGTTGACATGTATGACTACTATTATATGAATATATTATCATTGAATTTGGGCCGGGTTGACTCGACGTATGGTTATAAATCGTATTCCGTTTGAATAGAGACAACGCATCTTACAATGTCGTACATTGTATTTCAGTCCGCCTTAGAAGGATTTTTAAAAAAAAAAAAACAAAAACAAAATAACAATGATATCGTCAACGCTCTTAAATACTCGATGAAAGTAACGTGGTGGCAATGGGGTGAGGGGGTTTAAAACATTTATAATGGACTGAGACGTCGATCGTTTGTTAATAATAACAATAATATTATACCAATATTGCAAAAGTCTCACATGCTGATAATTTTTTAAGTATTTAATTAAAATGTAGATGGATTTTAAAATTTTCATTGGGTATAGGTTAACTTTTGGTTATTGTGTTAGCTGAAATCGAATCACAAGTGGGGATAAGCTTGTGTTCACGCCCGCTTAAAACAAACGAGCGTGGGTAATTTCTTAAAACACTTTTTTTCGACCATTATTCAATATTCTAAATATATACTTCTTAATTCCTCGTCGTCGTAATAGAGGAAATCTACTGCATCCGGTTTAACTCGGCTTCTCGGCCGCCCGGCGCATTGTACCACTCCCACCCTCCCAACCACATGTCATCGTTATAAATCCGGCACTTGTCTTGAATTCCATATAATATATTAGACTATAATATAGTTTGCTATGAAATATTAGAAACGATATCGTCTTTAAAAATACGACGACGAAAACACGCGTATACACTACGGCGGGCGTCGTGCACGCACGTGCGAGACCTGTCCGTCGCCGGCGACCGTTGTACGCCATATTGCATATATTATTATTATTATACAGTCGTCGTCGTCGGAGTCTAATTCGAGACTGGTCCCCGGCGGCTGCGTTCGGTGGTCCAGTGAGCTTAGAAACGCGTCTATAAATAGGCCTACACTCGCGCGAGCGGCATTGGTGGCCCGGGGGGGAGGGTGGGGGTCCGACACGTCCGTCGGGGGATCCGAGTCGCATCGGCGGCAGACGCGGACGCGCGCGCGCGCGCCGGCCCGCGACAAAAACGCACACGTAACTGTACGCGGTCGACCGAGAGTCGTGTTGTGCCCCAATTGACAAACCTTGTTGCGTAACGCGTGGTGCGTGGAACGTGGTGCGTGGTGCGTAGTGCGTGGAACGTGGCGAGTGCAGTGCGTATTATACTGTGTGGTGTGATTTGATCACGTGTGGTATGAACCACGCGTAGCCGCAACCGCAGCGGTCGCGCCGTCGTCGGACCGGACCGCTGCCGGTGGGGTGACCGCGACTGCGGTTGTGCGACGCAGGCATGGAAAGAAAACGGAGCGGCCGGCGGTACTACAACAAGCGGAAAAAGACGTGGACGCAACAGTGCAAGGACTACTTGCGGCAGTTCATAGCGTTCCTGTTCAGCAACATCGGCATCATTTGTCTGGTGGTGGGTTACACGATTGCCGGTGCGTTCATATTCATCGTCATCGAGGGCGCACCCGGCAATGCGATCGCCGTCATCGACCGGGTGGGCGCGAACCGCAGCGGCACGGCCGACCGGATATGGGACATGGTGTGCTGCAACGCGTACTGCGAAGACGAGTGGAAGCAAGAAGTTCAGGTGCACCTCCGGTCCTTCCAGAGCCACGTCATCGAGGCGGTCCGCAACTTCAGCTACGAGGGCCCCAACAAGCAGATGACCCGTTGGTCGTTTTCCGGATCGTTCCTCTACTCGCTGTCCGTCATCACCACCATAGGTGAGTGATGTGTGACCACTAATATCGTATAATATCCAAACCAGTAGATCCTGAGTGACATCTTTAATAACAAACCCGCCGATTGGGGGAGTGGGATTGGTTGGGGAGGTGCTTTTACTGGGAGAGTTTTACGAAAATAATCAAAACCATCTTAAAAAAAAATTCTGATTATTGTGTGGTTATCTATCCTGATTTAACCGAGTGAGGTGATGTTTAACATAATAAATTACCCGATGGTAAACAAAAATACAACTAATTATTATGATTTTCGAAATTAAAAATATCAAGTTTATATCCGGTTTAACAGGGCCCGTGTGATTTTTCTTCAGAATTCAAATCTCGAGAACTGTCTATATAGTATAAAAACTTAGAGTTGTGCCAAAAATCTTCTCTATAATATGACTGTATCTATAGTTATTAATTAATATGTTATTTATTTGTAGTTAATGGTTTTACTTTTCCTTTGAATAGTTGTTTGACTCATTTTGTATTTATTAATAATAATTAATAACACATCATAATAATATTATATACTTATAATCAATTATTTTTTATTTTATCTTTTTTTATTTCTGTGCAAATATACATTTTGATATTTAATTTTAATATAAAAGTTTCAAATTATTAAAACTGTCCATGCAATATCTTCTAAAAATGTGTATACATCCAGTTATACAAAATTAGTTTTTAATCGTTTTGTGTGTACTATTTTGTATATTATATATTTATATATACCTACCTCAACTAACTTTACTTTACTCTTTTTTTTTTTATTTTGCTTTTTAATGACGAAGTATTTTTATGCACAGTAATCTAATACCTAAAGCTTTAACAATTATTCATTTTAGCATTAAGGCTAAAGAGATTTTCACTACTAAAGTTTTTAACGACCCGATAAAATTGAATATAAATATAGTAATAATATTAATTATATTTTATTCACTATATTTACAGTCAATAAGTAATTATTGTTCAGCAAACACTCGTAAACAATATAATATAAGTATAAAATTATTAATTCAACTCCCAATGCGAAAGACTTTAAATCAATTTTTATAATAATAAAACAACGTTGTATAATAATTATACAGATATTAATAATGTAATGAACTAAAATTTAAAGTTAATTTCAAAATTGATTAAAGTTTTATAAAGCTTTGTTTACTCTGAAGGCTTCAAGTTCTAGTTAAAACCACATTTGTATCAACAAGTAATATTTGAACTATCATTATGAAAATATGCGGAGGAGTTCTATAACTATTATGTGACAAACGAATTTCCAATGAAATACAATTTTAAATAATTGGATATTTTTAACACCCCATAATAATAAGTGTTTTTCATAAAATTCAAGTTAGAGTTAAATGCTGCTCCTCATTAATGCCGAATTAATAAAAAATGTATTTATACTGTACTGAGCTTGAAAGTTTTTCAATAAAATACTGATCGAATTCCAAATATGTATATTTCACATAGATAATAATATTCTCCTTCAATAATTACGAATATGGATTCACATCAAAAAAGCGACTTACAAACGTATTTTTTTATACAGGAAGTTCCAAAAGTCTTCATCCGATTATGAATTTAGACAGTTTGGCAATTTTTATCGCAGGTTGAAGGCCAATAAATTAATGGAAAGGTTACATAACCAAGTCTATTTTAAGTTATCTAGTTGATAATTTGTCCAATGGACATTGAAACCCAAAAAAATAAAAATAAAATAATAATAATAATAAATAATTTATAACATTTTAAATGGATAGTGGAGGAAAACAGTATCTTGTTTTTGGAGGAAAATGGCTATACGGCCTATAAATTTGGCGGTAGATTGGGTGTAAAAGAAACGACGATTTGGCGATTCAACCCTGACCACTAAGTTCCCTTGACCTCAGTGTGTGATTTTTTTATGGGGTTACGTACAAGAGAACGTTTATGTACCACAATTTCCTAAAAATTTGGAAGAGCTTAAAGTTAGAATCAAAAATGCTGTTAATGCCGCGGCCGTGACACCAGATATGATCAGCAACCTTTCTAGTGTGACCCAAGCATACATCTACATATGTCCAATTTACAACCATTACGGGACCAAATTTATGAACTAGATAACTTAAAATAAACTTGGTTATCTAACCTTTTCATTAATGCATTGGTCATTAACCTGCAATAAATCGTTGCTGAACTATATCAGTTCATAATCGGATGAAGACTTTTAAAACACCCTTTAAGTATTTTAAAACATCGAATAGATCAACTTTGATATCACTGGGTGAAAATTAACGGTAGGTACCTATTTGGTTACTTCAAAAATAGATATACTGTATAGTAGAGGTGGCCAAACAGTCGATCGTGGACAATTTCAAAGTCGATTATGTTAGAATTTATTTTTAGGGCCACGCTTCCTATATATTATTTAATAATTATAGTTATTCAATGATAAAAAAAAATATATCTATGGAAGTCGATCCTTAACGGTGAAGTATATTTTTAGTAGATCATGACCAAAAAAAAAATTGGCCACTCCTGCTGTATTATAGTGAATACTGTATACATCTTATAAGCACAATAATTATATAACAAACCAGATAAATAAATATAGCATATCGATGATTAATGGTATTACATCAATAATATTATGTTCGATACAGTGATAGAACAAATTAAACCTTTTAAGCTTAACATATCTATATACTTAAATCAAATACAGGAATCTTAAAGTATGCAACTATTAAAAAAAAAAATGTAGGTATAACTATATATATCTATATAGAAATTCCGAAAATATCACTATTTTATATATTTATGAGTTTTCGATTTAAGAATAATAATGACATTATTATTATTACTATTATGATAAACGGTACATCCCTCATGTTTATGTTACATTACACACTGATAGGACAGAATAATAGGGAATAGTGATATGATGTGTGAAATATCAATAATTATATTTCATTATTTTTGTGGCCTTCTTTCACCCATTGGCTGTGTAGGGAGTGTCAAAAAATGGCGACTGTGCGTTGAAAATAAAAATTCGATTTTTGGTTGTGCGGTGGTGGAACGATTTTCTGTAATGAATATATTTGATACTTATAATATCGTAAATTGTATGATCTACGTTTATATACTGGGACAAGAAAGTTCTAGCAAATGCATTTTTTTTTTTTTTTTTGTGATAAGTCATAAAACATCAAAAGCAATATACACATTTGCTTCATACTTTTCTGATGTCATATAAGAAATTTAATTTTGTTCATTTATATATATTTACGGTGTCTAGTGCTATTTTGATAATTTAGTCTTAAAATGGTAGTTATAGTCATATGTTTATATAAAAAAGGAAATAATAAATACAACTCAGAGGAAGTAGGTATACAAGTATGTGAACGTAAACATATATTTTTATCTGTTTTTCAAATATTAGGCAAGTTATTGGTTGTTATCGCCGATCACATTGAACAATTTATTCCATTTATTTTCAATAATTCGATTATCGGATTTGTCATATTTATGTGTTCCAGAGTCGTACCGAATGTCTTTAAAACTTTAAATTCATAGGTATGCATGGTCTCATGAATTGAGTTTTGCATTAGTTTATGTTGTCCAATCACTAACATTTATTAAAAGAATGTATTCACATTAGGTTTGCAAAAAAGTTTAGGTTCTCATTTAAATGTCTAAAGTTAGCATTCTCTTTCCCAAAAATATAATAAACAAAATAAATATAAAATTTAAAAATAAATTTAGGTGTTTTAAATAAAAAAAAACTTCTGTACTGTAAATTTCTCTCTATTTTGAATATTATTTATAATATTATCAAATGATTGTAACATAACTTTTGAATTTCTCTATGTGTAGATATACGAGTATATATGAAAAACGTGCGTGCGGTCCGTTTTTATTTTTCGCAAATACACAGTATATTATTATTATTATTATTATTATTATTAAAAGAGCTCTGACCGAATATTTATACCAAAATATCAGTTGTAACTTGCGATGGACGCTATCCGAATAATCTTTTTGCACGCCGTGAAATTGATTGGGTTCAATTTTGTCAGACCACTGAGTTATTCATTTTTTATCCTCTAGACCGACTTGGCATGCGAACCTTAAACTGCACGCATGCACGGCATGCACGAACGTACATGCATTATATACAGTATACAGTACAAACATATGTAAAGTTCACTCGAGAACGAATTTAATACATTTGTCATGTGAACTGTGGCTTACATAATATTAGTGTAAGTCGATTCAAAGTCAATTAAGCATAATTGTACACTCAAATTATATTATGTTACCTAAACTTAATCATTTTAGTATACATATATAATATCTATAACATTATGTAGTATGATAATAATTATTCATTATTATAATACAGTATAAATTTATATATTATATTAAGGGTTTCAAAAGTTCAAAAAGTATACATTTTTATTCATCATTATCTATTGCAGTATATCATATACAATATTATAGAGTGATTCTTTTAAAGTTAACATTCAGTAAAGACGTGTGGTATTATAATGGTTTTAAATTATCTAAATACAATATTTTCACAAACGTTAGAGATTTTAAAGAAAAATAATATTTAAATTGTATACATTTATATTTAAATTACAAACATTTCGAATTCTAACTGATGTCGCTTCGCTATTTACTTTTACTACATTTACTCGTATTGGGTGAAAATGATCGCGCGTGCAATAATTAGTGATAATTTATAGAGTTTGTTTAAAATTAGTAAAATATATGTGAATAAGTATGACAGTTTTTATAAACTCAGTCAAAGTAAAATTTATCAATCCTAATTTTTAACTCCCTCTCAATAATGTCATTATTAACATAATAATATGTCATATACTCATATATTACATAATCCATTTAGGCCATAATCATCAACCTGTTTGAATAATTCTCAAGACTCACACTTAGCCAAAATTTTAAAATAAATCTGAAAATATTACTCTGTATGATACAGTATTATTTATCGATTTGAACAAAAATTAATACATGCCATCGATAACGCTTAACAATTAAAACAGTCTATGTTATTTATTTTTGTATACAATATTTCGATGACGTGCATAACTAATCATTGATTTTATATTAAATATTATAAGGTCATGCAGAAAAATAATTTAATAATTAGTATATGATTACACCTATAGTAGCACAGGGGTATAAGGGTGTAAGTTTTCATAACCACAGCTTCTCAAATAAAATTGAAACCCTTTGACACATGAGTATTAATTTATGTTGTATACTTTACTGCCGTTTTTTTATTATAATAAGCTCGTATAAATGTGGGGATGTAGAGTTGTTAGTCAGAATATAATATCTATATAAAGTCTACGCAAGACATTTTTTCAAATATATTATATAAATTACAATTTATAAAATAATAAATTAATAACTATTTATATATATATATATAAGCTATAATTAATAGACTTTCTTGATATCTGATAATAAGACTCATGACTTCGAAAAGGTTTTGCACACTATTCTAATCCATTTCTTATAAAATATTGTATTAATTTAATAAATAGAAATGTTTTGCTACGTTTTATAGTTTTATACTATAATATTGTGTATATTATATAAGTAGTAGAAATAATATAGTGTTTGACATACCTTGCCGAAAAGAAAAAAATATTTACATCTGACCAAATTATAATAAAAATTACGTATAAAAAATAAAATCGAAGATTAGGACAAATCATATGAACATAAGCTATTTTCTTTATAAGAGTATTGATTCATAAAAGGTATGCAATACTATTTATAATAATATGTACAATGATTGTATTTATGAAGAATGAGAAAGGTTTTGAACTACACTCTTAATCCCAAAACCCCTGGGAATATTTTTAAAAATGAATTTTTTTTATATTTATATGTGTTATTATTGAAATATTATTTATTTTATCATTATTATATTAGTATTTAACATCTTTATTAATAGAAAAAAAATGAACTAAAGTTTTACCAATCCACGAAACATAACTTTCAATATCCCTTTTTCATTTTTGGTTTAGAAATAATAATTATTATACAATTTAATATATATATATATATATTAAACATTTATGTGACACCAATTTAAAATACAATTAGTATTAGTTTCTATATTTAACAACAATTTTTACACAAATATCTTCTAGTGTATTTTTTTTTTTTATTTAAAAAAATTCCAAGATATGAATAGTTTATTCACACTGATTTTGCTATATTTTGTGTTTTTTGAAATATCCTAGTATAGGTATATGTAATTTTTTTTTTATCTTCCCATACTCCTAAAAAAAAAACACTGCATAGTATCGCCAATCATTTTATGTATTTTGCATCGTATATATTTTAAAATACTGGTCAAAATTTATTACATATCTAGTAGCATACTGTACATAGCTTCAACTACACATATAATATAGTAGACATTTCTATATCTGTCTCCCATTCCTATATTATTGCCCCTCTCATACTTTATCACCACACTCATCCCTTTCAGTAGACAGCCATATAGAATTCCTTAATTATGTACATTACCAAGATGGTATGCCATTGTAGGTAGCTCGTGCATCAGTTTGTTCGAAAATGACGGTAACTGACTGTCGTATATAATATATCATATATGCGCAGCACACTATACGTGGGAAATGGGCCTCCGGAAAAACGTCGGTGCCAAATTATCCCAAACCATAATTAGCGTCAAGCGAACCGCCACACGCATCTCGGTCATCCGTGAATGTATTACATAGACCGTGTTATAACGTTATAATATAGTCTACTTTAGAACACTTTTAATAACTTTACCTTCGACGACATCCCACGTACATAATTGTGTATCAATATAATAGTGTCTATAGCATAACATTTTGCGTATAGGTATGTAAATCATGTACATACGTCGTATAATATGCATTATGATACGCAGCAGACGTGTGATCGATCTCGATCGGATAAACCGACAGTGGATTTATTACCATATTCCCCGGGGATGTGATGAAAACCATTGTAACATTTTCAGCCAAAAACAAAAGCAAAATAAACTTAAGTACACACACGCAGTAGGTAACACGACGTACGTTATAATATTATATTTATGATGATGAGCATGTAACTGTTAGTACAGCGTAAATAAATATTATAGGCACGTATATACTATACTATATACTTATCTAAGTACCATATATCAGTTCAACCGTGTTACAAATGTATTAGCCCCAGAGTATAGCATACTGTTTTATGGATACACCACTAATGGACTACTTCATTTTATTTAAAAAATATATATATATTCGTCGTCAAAACTATGATTGAGTATGCGCTGACATATATGGCGATGAAATATATAGAAACTTGTCAGTTTTCATTATTATTATTATTACTATTTTGGTACACCGTCCGCAATGCGATACAATTGACATGACGTGCCAAATTCGAAAATACAAAAAAGATACCTCATGACCAAATAATGATGTTATACGAAAATGAAACACAACACTATTATAGTACTAAAGCAGCAGTGCTGAATTAATATTTGATTTTCAAACTATTATTATTACCACTGATCTTTTAGGTTTAAAAATGTAGATAATATTATAGTAATTTAAGTTCATTAGTAACAATTTTTCAAATTCTTACACTTCTCTACTGTCGTAAAATTTGTTGCTTTTTAAATGTAATACTTAAGAAAAATTAATCTGTCAATGAATAATTTTTAAGATAATCAGTTAAATAATTTATATTATACGACAATTTATTATTGCATAAAAATATCAATACAATATATTTGATATTAATTTTGAAACAAATAATTATTCACGAAAATGTTACATTTTTTTTTTTAGGACTACATCAAAACAAATCTAGTTTTTTTTACATTGTTGAATCAGAAAAAAAATGTAGTAATATAATTTAATTTTTAAATGTATAAATGTATAGTATATAGTTTACATATAATAGTGATTCTTTTCGTTTCTTAGACGTTATATTATAATTTATAATCATGCTAATATTATACACACACATTTAAGTTTTATAGTGGTGTTTACTAATAATAATATACTTAAGTATGATACTTATTTATTAATTTAAGTTTATTTTTCTATTTACAAGCAAAAGTACAAATATAATATACGTGAATACCACTTGATGTTTCGTTTGCCCATTAAGAGAAAAATAATATCCATCGACGATGACAAATATGGGTTTTAACAACGTCTGCGATATTTCGAACTCACTTTGAAATAAATGAAAAAAGCTTGCAGCATTTTCAAAATAATTGGTCTGCTCTTTCTAAACGATACATTGCCTGTAAGAATCGAATTGTGTTTAGCATCATTGAAATCCATACCACTGCTAATAAGAATACTACTAACGTTATGTATAATAATATACCCAAGATAAGGATAATAATAATATTAATACACGTATACAGTATAGGTACACTATACACGAATAAAATTTAATTTCGAAATAGTACTTCATTTTTTATAACTTAAATTACTTATGACTATAGTTAGTAAATATAATAAACTTACTTAAATTAGCCAACTTAAAACACTATTTAGTTAAAAAGTTGGTTAATAGTTACTTAAAGACCATATTTTTCAAATTCTTGAGATTTTTTTTTACTTTTTAGGGACTTTTCTGCGGAGAAACAAACTTTTGATTTTTCTAAAATAAGAGCACTCTTCTCTACAGTAAACTATTAAGTAGATAACTTATAATTTTAAATAAGAACCTACGTGCCTACTTATAAATTCAAAACAAACTATGATTTGTATGATTAAATAGTATTAAATAAGTATTAACATAATATATAAAATAAGTATTAACAAAATACCGATGTTTACATTTAGTGTTTACTCGTTATGAGCGTACTTGTAATAGTTTTATAAAGATATTCAAGAATTTAGTTCATAAAAACCGTTATAGCAATATTAAAATACAAAATATAAGATATACAAATATAGTATTACTTTTGTATTTTTTTAAAACAATATTGTATACCTATTATAAATCAAAATTAGAAATATGTAGTACTAAGCTTAAATGATTAGATCGTATTCTGTACTTTGTAGGAATTTGTTTATATTAACAAATTTAAATATGTGGAGACTATGATGATTTGAAAATTGTAGTAATATTATCTAATTAGTAAATAATTAATAAATGCAATATTAATTATGCCTTTTAATTTCTAAAAGTGTAATAATTTAGTACTATAAGTACTAGACAAAATATTATATGTATATTATGTTTTATAATTTATACAAAATCGTAATTAAAGAATAGTATAATGCTTAATATACTAATTTAAGAAATTACTCATTCATAGTATTTATAAATGCGTTAATATGTGTATAATTTATAACTATTTGATTATTATATTTTTTTTTAAGTATCATTATTAATTGAATAAATAATATTTGTATCACCACAGGACACTTTTTATGCTTTGAAATATCTGAATGGTATTATATTGATGTCTACTTAAAATACTAAGGTATAAAAAAGTCTAGAAATACCAAAAATCAGAACTTAAAGAAATGCATTATTAAAGAAAAAAAGATAGGTCAGTGAGTACAGTTCTACTATGTATGAGGTTTCAAGTGGATCATAATACTAGATGAGTTCAATTTGAATTCAATGATAATATATTACTATATACCAAAAACGATCTTTAGTGAAGAATGTCTGACAGACTATAATATAACAAACTATATTTCACGGTATGTTTTTTTGATATACATACCTAACAATATCATTTATTTTACTTTTAATATTATAGAAGGTTGAAATTTTTTTTTCAAATATATTTCATCTATCATATTATATAAGGTATTGATAGTTATATGAGAAAATCATCTTGGAAAATTTTCCAAAAGTCTTACGTTGACCAAAACAATATATCTGCAATACATTTGTCGTGTTCCATCGCACGAAACAGACTTTTTATCATCCGTTATTGTTCGTGACTTATAATATCCATAAAATCTGTAAGAATTCACATATTAAATTTTAGTATCGTGTAAAAATAATTAACAGTTGTAGCTATCCGTTTACTTTTGCAAATCGGTGAATTATACTTGACATAATATAAATCGATGCAGTATGATTGGGAATTCAAAACATTTGGGTACTCTTTAACTCTAAAATTAACATCGCTGGAACATTTAAATGAGAGGTGTATACATTTATAATACAAAATATTTTCATAGGCTACTAAATAATATGTTATACAATATTATTATGTAACACGTTTAATAATATAATATATTATTAATATAAAAAACATATTTTATGCAAACTTACCTAGTTAAATTTGTGTATTACTGTTGTATAGTAATTTTAATTTATTTACCTTCTTTATTAGGTTCTTTATTAGGCTATATTATATGGTTTCCATCTTATAAATGAATATAATATAGCTTATATTAAAAAAAAAAAAATATTCATATAAAATTAACATTTATTATTGGCTAATGTTACAAAACATAATCAAAAAAAAATAATGCCCAAACGTGTTGTAAATGTAATACATCGAGTTATTCATTTAACAAAACAATTTAATTTTTATTTTTATAATTACAACTTATATTTTAAATTGTTAATTCTAAACTCCACTCCATGAGAGAAGTCACTCGTTTACTGGCGGGACCGATTGATGTTAACCGATAACAGCGTTATCGGTATGTAAGATTGATGAGGTATGCAAAATTTTCGAAACATTTTGATTTGATTGCCAACCAGGTGAATTCTCTTGTGGGTCGAAATATAGAGCAAAGCATTTTCAGAGTACTTTGATGTATAAAAATCAAATTTTGGATGAGTAGTTTATAATAATATATAAGTGCTTAAAGTTTAAAGAATGAGTGGAATAGAATGGTACTCTTAGAAGTGTATCCCACAAAATGTTAGTCCACTTCTCCATCCATCAATACTTTAAATAATTTTATGAATAAAATATTTCTCTATAATTTAATTTTTCTAGTTAAAAACATTATATTTCAAAGTATACAATAAAATAATTATGTTTTATTTCAATAATAAATAACATAAAAAGTATAATTTTGATGTGTGATAGCTGATAAGTAATAATAATTTAAAAACAAAAATTTTCAAAAATATTAGTGCTGGTTTGAAATAATGAGAATGTTACGTTAAATGTATAACCTCGTATGAATGTTGTCTGTCAAACACCCCAATGCGCCCTACCATGCTAACAGTGAAAATGACGTGCAAGTTATGATAATATTATACACTATTCGCAGTGCTGTACATAATAATTATGCTACCTTTCCCTCGTCAAATTAAACATTATCTATACCAAAACCTCCAGTGCCTGCAGCACGCGCGGAAACTGCAGCTGTGACTTAGGGTCGAAAACGTGCAAAACGTCTCGCGACGGGTATATTAAATGCTAAGTATTATGAAATTGTATATAATTGTTTTATTATTAAATAATATCATATAATACATCAGATTATTATCATTTCCATATGCATTAACTGTGATTTTAGAAGTCGTCCCTTGTGACTTGCTATAACAGCGATAGGTGTAGCATAATAATAAGTATACCTCTTAAATATATACTGACAATACGGTGCGAGTGTTTGTGTTTTGGACGTTTGGATGCAGTACAAAACGCCACGTTTGTAAATACATTGGCCAAATAAAATATAACTGTCCCCATTAGGTGTAATGCATTTTAACATCGCTTCTATCGCTCTCGTTTTGATGCGTGTATTATTATAGAAATATAATAATTAAATATAAATTCATATTAAAATGTACTCTATAGATTCTTCGTCCTCGTCCATAGTATATTAAAGACACACATTTGTGTGTTGTCATCACCTATTCCTTCCAAACTTAAATTAAAAAAAAAAAAAATAATTAAATAAAGGAAAAGTTTACAGAAGTATATACTATTATAGTAGTATTATAATATGATGTTTTTTTTTCAAAGTGATAATTACACTATATTTAAGGGGTATATATCACTTAAAACCATAATTTTACAGTATACAAATAAGCAGAGATATTTAATATAATCATATTATAATCTTAAATCATAAATTAGTGTTTCACCTAAAAAAGTTTAAAATATACACATTATAACACTGACATATTATGTTTTATGTTTTTAAACAATACGATACCAAATTATACATGATTATATTATAAGACATAATCATTTCATAATTCAATAATTCATTCTCCAATACACATGGTAGATCACCAAAATTCAGTTTCCTAAACATTTTGAGTTATTAAGGTTCGAATTGCTGAGAGTCGACTATTATTAAAAAATAAAAAATAAATATGTAACAAAAATCAACAGGAAATAAATGAATAAATAGGCTTATGTATAATAAATAACTACCACATTAACTAATATAACACAGGGAAAATGGATTTGTATTATACATAATTCATTGAATTATGTTTCACAACATTATATAGGTAACAGTGTTGTGAAAAATAAATAATGGGAACCGAGTCTATTAAATACGGTTGACAATTCTAATTTTGTTTTCTAGAATTGTAAATGTAAACATTTAATGTTGCCATAAAATATGCGAAAAGTTTTATCCGGTTTTATTTCATCTTCAAATCGTATATTAATTGCACTGAAATACTGCAGTGTGTATTTTAGCGCTGCGTGGTTTCAAGATTAATAGGCAATAATAATAATAATATAATGTTTGTCGTCCGATAAAATCGCCCGACTCGTTAAATGTATTTTTAATTCTGATTATTTTCTTTAATTTAATAATAATAATAAAAAAATAATAAAAAGCCATAATAATCATGAAACACATTTGACTTTCAGCGAAAATATTATGCTCGAGTAAAAATACATTTAAAACACATAACTCTCGGCACCGTTTAATAATGTTTAAATTACCGACGGATCAGTTGCGTGCACACAATACACAATACTATATTATGCATATTTATATAGCTTTTCTTAGAAGGTACCGACGTTATACGGTCGTCGTGTCTGTAGAATTTTTTTTACTCTCTCTCCGCATTACTCTAATTCTCTTTCGCATATCGTATCTTCATAATAATATTCTCTCTCACTCATCTCCGGCCAATGCTGAGCGCTCGGTTTATTTTCGTATTTAAAACAGCATCAATGGGGCTAGCTATACTTGAAACCACGCGCCCAGTTAAATGTGTGTGTGTATGCTCGCGCGGTTTCGTGCCATAAACGCCACACAGTCCACTGGTAATGCGCCGAAACGAGACAGTATTTTCCTCGGATTCTTTGTGTGTACGACGTGCTTGGGAAAATGATAAATCGGCCGTTGTTTATTATTATTATTATAACTATGATTTATCCGACGGGAAGACGAGAAACCGCGAAATCTTTGCAAAAACATCGACTTTACATATACGCATTTCGCGCGGCTCTATTTACATAATATTTTAGACTACGACGACGACAATGATGGGTTTATTGGTTTTGCAGTGATGTATTTTATTTTCTGTCCCGTTTCTATTTCTGTATAGACCCTTTTTAGTTTCTTGGAAAAAATAAAAATAAAACTTCTAAAAGTTTGACTGCTCTCATATTGCCGTTCAGGCTATGTTCCAGGATCTGCACATCGTTACATCGGACTTTCCGCCTGGCGTATTCGATTTCTTCCTCTTCCGTGCATATAATTATTTTTATATTTATTCCGTGAGTTCTTATAGCGTTTATTACACTCACATACAAACATTAACGTTTGGCTAGTGTTTTTAATGATCAGTGCGGTTGTAATAGTGGCAATACGATGTAGCTTAGGTATTGCGGAATACTAAATATGTTTAATAATATATACACGAGAAAACGAACTTAAATTAATGTTGGATCAATACAAGTTCAGTTTACTTAACTTCGAGGAACGCGCGATAAAATATTAATATTTGCATTGCATTATACGTGGATTTGTAATAGTAATAATAATAATTAATATTACTTGGTAAACGAAGGAACTTTTCTATATTTGAACTATATTTATTAAAATATACGCGGTATTAGGAACGTCGGTCGATAATATTTAATAAAAACAGTAAACAAAAAAAAAAAATAATAAGAACATCAAACAACAAACCGATGTATAGTAATCGCTCGAAAAGTGTATCATAATTTATTAGAACACATACGCAGTTGGATTGTCTGTGTGAAAAGCGATCGTGTTATCTTTTGATAAGAATCGTATTTTATCGTTTTACAAAATATAGCTTATGTACTTTTATTTTCAATGCGACACGACGGAGGAGTTATTGCAGCGGTGACACTGGGCTGTAGTGCACTATTTTTTCTTACGAAATACACTTTACAGAACTACAGTGTTAAAAAAGTGTCGTTTTGGATTAGGAATTGAACACATTTATTTTTATTGTATCTTACAAGCTTATTTTTAAAATTTAAAAAAAAAAATCTCAACCGTTATCCCGAATCCCGATAAACCGTCGAGACTGCTCAAATCGTTTTTCAGCCAGGTTTTAATACACCCGGGGATCAATGGTCCACTGTCACTACTCCTCTATATATTTTCAACATATTATATATTATTTTTAAAATAATATATGTTCGTAGTGTATAGTATGTCAGGAACTTGAACCGAATTGGCAGCATGACAAGTAATAAACATTTATACAATAACTCGTAGCTAATTAACCACAGAGTGAATCATTTCTGAAATTTATTATGAAATCTTGAAGAACTTAAAGTATAAAACCAGATAAGTAGATTATTTTTTTATTTTGACGAGCTGATACCAAATAAAATATCTATTAGTTTCCAGTCCCCGGTGTCCTATACAAACGTACAACGTTACATAATAAAAAGCCATAAGTCAAATTGTATTGCAGATTTATTGCAAAAAAATTTTATTTATATTTCTACTAAGTATACAATTAAGGAAAAAATATTCGATTAAACTGGTTATATAAGATACCTATTGTCATTACTCATTAGTTACGATTGACAGTTGTAAATTACAACATTAGTTAATAGGTAACTTAATTATTAATGTTTATTTCTTCATATAAATAATGATATATTCAATATTATATTAAATGTTTGTTTATATGCAGCGTTAATTAGATGAAGATTGTACATATTAATGTAAGTTAGAACTAATATTTCAAAGTATTAAAATATTGCAAAATGTAATAAGATAACTTATTTATGCCTATTTATGGTGGGATATTATAAAATAAATAATAATCAAATGACCAGCTAAAATATATTATAATGTTAACACGATATATGTTAAGCGCTTTAACATATGGACAGTAAAATTTAGTAATGAAAGAATAAAACAAGTTAAAAAGAAAATAGTATAAAAAATCGTAATACTAAAAATATTTTTCTGAAAGTACCGTATTTTAATTTATTATTACATTTATATTTTACTAAATTATGTGTGTATTTAAAATTGTATTATTGATAAACATAACTACTATTTAACTTTAAAACCCAAATACAAATCACATTTTAGACTGAAAATTGAAAATTTAAACAAGTGTTTATAAAAACAACTATTGATCTATAGTAATAACTTTAATGTTACAACAACTCTGAATTTGAATTAGGTATAATAATATGGATAAATAGCAATGAAAAATATCAACCTTAAGATTTTTGAGACTTATGCAAAAGTAATTGAGAGCCCAGTAAAAAAAAAATAACTGCTAATCTTAATACACATTTCTATTTAAAAGTATTTTTAATGTCCTTTCTTGTTTACTGTTCATATAAATTGATTCAAAATCAATAAACTTCAGATTAATTCTGTATAAGCAGAAAAATAGTGCACCTTTCTTATTACACAAAATACATCATAACACCTGGATTGGGAGATAACTTACTTCCAAAAAAAACAAATTAACATTATCAGTCGTGCATGAAACAATTAAAATCTAGGGTTTTTAAAAAATAATACTGTACTCCTTGATTTTATACACATATCAGTGACTTAATTATTGTTATTTATTTATTTTATATACACTGTAAAATTCAATTTTCACAAAATTAAACTAAGTATTGTAAAATGTCTGTCAAGTATTTAATTTTAATATTGTTTTATCATAATTAATACTAATTTCATAAATTTATTAATACTAAATCCTTAAATGTAAAAAGCGTTACAAGGAAATAAGAAAAATCTAATTTCGTGGAAATATTATATTATATGGCTACACCGCGCCGTTTACTTATTTTTAATAAATTCATTAAACATTTTCATATGAAACTTTCAATTATGATATAATTTTTGAAACCAATATTTCGTTTTTATTTTTTCGAATACAAATCTCAAGTTTTTGTAAAAAACATAAAAAGTGAGACGCTATAATAATCATAAAACAAGTGTATTATTAAAAATGTAGAAATATAATAATAATAAGTGGTATATAATTTTACTCGTGCTCAAAATATAGTCGACAAAATGTATTATAGAGATTAGAACGTCGTTGTGTCTGTCAGATGGCATTCATGTAGTTTATTATAGATCTTATGAAAGGGCCGAAAATAATATCGTGTCGTACAGTTGACGGAATTTATCATAGATCATTTTAAACGGGAACGTACGAGTATATACTATAACTGTATCATAGCATAGCATATTTTATCTCGTCCGTCAATCACGCCGATCACTAGTAACACCGAATAACACAATAACACTAATAATAATAATATAAATTTCGACGAAAAATAAACCAAATTTAATAATATATAATGTAAGCGTGAGCGCGTTGAAAGAAAATCGGCTTACCCGGATGTATTTTAGCAGAAATGGCTGAATATCGCCTGGATTGTTTTAAAATATTGGAAAAATTTCACGTGAAATTCAAACCCATGATGTGATATCTATAATATTGAACGCGCATTGCCCGTGGCTAGCGAAACGAATTTTTCGACAAGAATCTATTACTTATCGAACATATACGCTGTGCATAAATGGTATATTATTATTATTATTATTTGAATTCCCTCGGAGAAAAGGCAACCATTTACGATACCGTTGGCTGAATTCCGTCTTCATATCGATCAGTTATAATCATGGCTAGGATTTATACATACAATATAAAATAATGAAATATGCATTTCATTTTCTTAAAATATGCTAAAATATGCGAAATTGCTAATATTTCCCAAACTAATTGATTTAGTGAAAGATAAGCTTACTCTTATAAAATGCTGAAACAAATTGAATAAAGTTAATTTTTATGTAACTTAAATCATTTTTGTGAGTCTTGTATTAAGTAAATTTATAGTATTTTTTATTCTTCGAAGAAAAAAATTACTAATTTTATGAAATTCAAATTACAATTACTAGTTTATAGTATTCGTGTTACAATGATTGTCACAAAAAAAATAAATAAATAATAGCCACAGCCGTAAGGTCGTCAGACGTAATACAGCTATCAAACGATGTAATTTTATTATTATTGTATAGTATATTTTATATTTTGGTGCAATTTTAAAAAAAAAATGTCTCCGTAAGTAAATATTTATATTTATTATGGTAACCAAGGTGTACCAGGTAGGTAATCTCCCGTGGTAATATGATATTTTATCAAATCGTATCGCAAAAACGTTTTTAACGAATCTATACGCCGTAGTAATACCTAAACTGCGATAATTTACTTAATTACTTAATATTATACATTATAATCTTGACATTTTTGTAACCGTCCTAAAATTATTTGTTGTTCGGCAATTTAAGCATATTTTTATTAAATTTAGGAGGCGGTAACCGAGTTCGGTCGTGTTTACATGCGGCCGAAAACATGGTTGACGACAAACAATCGCAATTTTTATTACCGCGAACTGTGTTACACAGCGACGACGACATGCCTTCTCGTAGAGCCGTGTTTAACTCTATATACACAAGCTGACAAACGAATAGCTTGTTGGCATGAAAATGAAATTAATAAATTTCAGTTGACGGGTAGACGGAGTTTTTTTTTCCATCCCAATGATTTTTGCGTTGATCGGTGGTCAGCCGGATTGCCACAAGATCGAACGACGGCTGGACTGGTGCGCGAATGCCCAGACGAACTTAATTTTAAACGTCCCTGGGCATGATCATGTGTAAATGTTGTTTTTGTTGTCGCTGGCCCTCGAATTCACCCGTTAATATTATTAATTAGTCAGAAATCGTAATAATTAAAATAAACGTCTAGCAATTTTTATCTTTTGTTTTAAGAACAGTTTTCGTCGTGTTCCCTTCAAATTAATCAAAAAAATTTATAGTATAAATGCTCATTATCAGTTTCAATAATGAAAAACGTTTAATTTTTCATTACACGTATTGCATGATTTGATATCATTCAAAAATTCTAAACCAATTACATAATCAATAATTGCAATGTAGCAATGTAGGCTACTACTAAAAAATAGAGTTTAAAAAAATACCGTGAAATCAACCAACTTGAACAAAAATATGTTTAGTGTCACGTCTTATTCAAACTTATTAACATGTTTCAATCTGATCACGATTTACGGTAAACGTGTTAAATTAAAACTCTTTCCCTAATTAAAATAAATATTATGTTAAGCTTTTAAATTTTTTTACGTTTTATGGATCTCATTCTCTCTTAAAGCCAAAACTAACAATATTTTTAAATTACAGACTAAATTATATTAATTAATTTGATATGAGGCAGTTATTTTCTTTTAAATACTTCCGTATTTTCAGGTATATTTTTCTTTTACTTATTATAAGTTGTTGTTTTGTATAGTCTATAGATATACAACAGGTATCGAGTAGACAAACTAGGAATATCTTTAATGAAACTATAGGTTGTGGACTTGCGAATTCTCACTAAAAAATAAGAGAATATTGTTTAATTAATAATTATATTGCCCTTAATTAAAAATATGAATCATTGAGATCGACGAATGGAAAATTTAAACTAATTCAATTTGTATAATATCTTTGGATATCTATTTAATCGAATCAATTCAGAAAGAAAAAAAAACTCAGCCATTTTATTTTAATAGGTATATTAATTTAAAATATTATGCTAACGTTCCGTGCGACTTTTACATTGTAAGCTCATAGCATCTACTATTGAGTACATGACGTATACATCCGCTAGAGTAAGTATAAATAAATGATGGCGTCTTCGATGCATATAATAACGTGCGCTTGATTTGAGATCGGAAAAAAATGGAACATTCAATCGTAAAAAATATATACCGTACGCGTAATATATCGCGTATAGCTGTAAATAAGTTACTGGAGTTTGTTTGGATTTTCACCCAAGTTTTGCATTGGAATTGAATTCTCGAAGAGTTCTATCGCTTTCATGGGAAACATATGTCAAAATCCAACGGGGCCATAAATATTCCTTGTCTTCGGTAAATATTATTTCCTCGCAATCGAGTCGCGAGACATATGCGACGAGTGGTATAGTAAACAAAATTATTGTAATAATAATACGCGTACAGTTCAAATTTTTTGTGGGGGAAATAAACACATTACGTTCCCGTACATAATATTATGATTATTACGCGCGCAATAGTTATCGTTTATTTGTTCGTTGCGCAATTGTCATACACGCCAGTAACAATATTATTATATACGTAAAATAGATTTAATATTTTTTTTTTTTTAAATTCCAACATACCGTATTGTTATTATTGTTTTATGGTTAAAGCCAGTTATTTATAGTGCGGTCTACCACGCCGTCTCGTCTATACGTGTATTAAGAGGGTCGTCTTTCTCTAGTTGTGGATTCAACTTTTCAGCTTCTATTTGTTTTTAACGTGAACGAAAAAAAAATTTACGACCTGCAACCGAATACAAATCTGTGCGGGTCCACGGGTTTCTTTATGCAATATTGCAGTTAAATTTCGATAAAAAAAAATAATAATAATAATTTTATTACAAGCACGGAACGGCCGATCGGCAAGCCCAACGTTTATGTGGCACGTGCGCGCCTTTACACGCGATAATATTATTATAATATGCGAAGTTGAATGCGAACGATGCATTTTAATTAAATCACTACCAAGAGCGATATAAGTATTGCAGCAATAATCTAAACTATTCCAGACGTATACCTAAATATAATAACATAATTATGTTCAGTGCTGAACATATATATTCACCACGTCGCATGTATGTTGTTATAGTTTGCAACTCATCGAAAGAAAAACATTGTGGTCTAATACAAATTTGAGAGTATCCAATATAAATTTTTATTTTATTCAAACATAAAATAATAATCAAAGCATAAAAAATTAATAATTATACAAGATATTAACATTGTGATGATATATATAATACGAACAATTACATAATTAGTCGACGTAACTTTAAAAATATTCTGATTTTGTGGGTAAGTGTTTCGTCAACACTTTACTTACTTGAATTTGAGTAGTTTGACGGCAATAATTCGTGCGTTATAGTTGTAATAGGGGAGAATTATAATTTATAACTAACAAATCAATAAATAAATCTAACAAAACTATATGATATTAAAACAAATTATCATATTTTTGTTATAAATACATAGTAAGCATATAACAATATAATACTCGTATACTGATAAATTTTCTTTAAAATATCAAATAATAATAGAATAAGGATGATACCTACCTTGAGGATCAGTCGTATCTTCTAGATATTTTTTTGATCTGTATTGAAGATGGTGAGATTGAATATTGATGAATGATAATTCAAAATTAAACCGGAGTTGGCCATCAGTTTTCTTACCGGGCTAAATCTGACATCGGATTTCACTGATACACAAATTAATGGATGGCCAACAAGCGACAGTAACGTTTTGGTTTTTGAAAAAAAAAAACAAAACTTGACGCGAAGAAAGAAAAAAACATATTTTATTTTATATTTACCACACAATATCTTCACGATGCAAAACAATTAAAATGAAAATAGCGCAAAGGGTAAAAGTGAGTGCCCCAATGTTGCTCAGGTTTGACGGACACCGTACGTTACAGTTGACCGGACGACGTTAGTACCTCGACCAAGCTGAAAAGTCCGTTATCTTAATTATTATGTCAGTGATGGTAATGGTGGATGGGTGTTGACGTCAATTTGTATGAACAGTAGGAATCTATCAAGAAAAATCAACTCAATACAGAAAGCATTGAGAATTTTAAGATCCGTGATTCGTAATTGCAAATACATTGTTAATACTGAATCTAATTTCGATTTTATTTAATACGTCTAGTTATCGTTATGTAATCCCGACTAGATGCTCTGCAGGATTCATCTCGACTAAGTGGCTTAAATTAAATTTATTTCCGAAACAAAGTTTTACTTTCATTGTAAAACAGTTTTAATTAACGGCACCAATATTGTCCAATGAATAGACGCAATCACTTAAGTTAAGACTGGATTCAATGTACGGAATAGTTATAAAAAAAAGTACAATATGTGTGTCGAATATTTGCATGATATAGAATTCTACGATTGTGTAATATATTATTATACGTATACAACTGTGCATGAGCTGCGTAATAATCTATTTAAATAAGCAGAACAACGCATGATTCGATCATATTATAACATTTGCATTGAGATTATTGTCTGTGCATTGTGTTTGAACAAAAAGTAATATAATCAAGGCGTAAATGTTTACATTATAAGTGTGTTCGTAATGATAATTCCTTATTCTCAGTTTAAATAATATTATCTTCACTACACGATAGAAAACACCGAGGTAAGTTAGCACGTTGGTGCAACGACCTGTTAGAACTTTATTTAACAGTTCTAATAAATTATGAATTAATGAAACAACGCATTGAATTCGATAGAAAACAATAACCGCATCAGCGTAATATGTATACTGCAGACGTATACGAATTATGTATTTCACATTTGGTCCATGTGAATTTGATCTGATTTAATCTGCACGAGTTGTTAAATATATTTAAATGTATTTTCATTCAAAGTCAGTACGAATATTATTATTATTATCATTTGTTTTTTTATTAAGGTCATTCAAATTTCAATATACTATCTATATTGTCTGATGAGTACCCAATACTCATAGTCGTCTATTATATTTTTACTAATGTAGACCCATACAAATATAAATTCAGTGAAATAACGATTATCTTAGTACTTTAGGTAGGTAAGACAATTATGAGAAGCTATTCTTCAATTTATTTAATTTATTGAAAATATCATTATTCACATTACCAATATCCTATAAAAAGCAAAATTAACTATATTATAGTTATCTAATTTATAATTGTTATTTAATAAATTACATTTCAATAATATAAAAGAAAAGAAACATTTTTAACATAAACATACAATTATTATTATTAAAGATGTTATCATCTCAAAATTATTTAAAAGCACTTAAAAAATAAAACTGAGTGGCATTATGTAAATTATTGAATTAGATATGTTATAAAGATTCAAAATATTAACAAGTATGTGTACGATTTTAAAATAATTATTACTCTACTCTGCATATTTATTTTCAGTTAAAAACAATAATAGTATACAGTTATGTAAAAAATGTACAAATAATATTGTATTGAAAAATAAATGGTGATCAGGTAACTCCCATGGCTCAATTTATAATTTATTAATTATTATTCGAATACTACTATAACAGAATTTTAACAATTATAGAAATATAAAAATAAGCTATTACCTAGGACTTAGGTAATAAATAACTTGGAATATTTCACACTATCGGAAACATCGAAATCGTTAAAACAAATTATGAACGTTATAACAAAATAAAACGTTTTTGCGTTTTTTGTGGATAACGAATAACGCTAAATCGATTGAAAATATATAACTTTAATAATCAATTATTGTGTAAACAATGGAAGTAAAAAAAAAAATAATATGAAAAAAACATTTATAAATATTTTTAAACATAATATGACCTACATTGATATGTTTGTTATTATGAGCGATTGATAATAAAAATTTAAATATTTTACTATAAATATTATAACTCATACGATATGATAAAAAAATAGGGTATTCATTTGCATTGTTGTGTATATGATTGAATGAAATTCTTTAAATGAAAAATAAAATAGTTATTTTCGTCAATATTACATACCATATTTATATTTAATTAAAATATAGAATATGGTTATAAACTATAAAGCATACTATGTGTGCATTTTCTAACTGACGAAATTTCCTACCTTAGACTAAATTAAAAAACAAAAATGTTTTGTTTTTAACTTATCGTGTACAGATGATCTTTTCTCTAATTAGTCCAGCCTAATTAGAGCAGTTATATATTTCATACTCTATACAGGTTTTAGGATTAAGATATATATGAGCTTTACACACCTATTGTAATTTGTTTTTTTTTTTTTTGTTGATATAATGAATAAGATAATAGTTTTTGTTAATAATTCTATTATACACGGATATTATTTTTTTTTATACACCAATATTTGAATAATTATGATAATATATTCTAAAATGTTTAAAAGAAGGTGGATACAACAGTTGTATAGTTATTTATAAAAAAACAGAGATAATAGAACAAGAATTTATAACATTTTTATACATTTTAGCTACCTAATACTACATAATATTTTACTTTAAACAAATAATATTGTGCTCATATGGTTATACTTAAGTTTTTTCCATGTAAAATAGTAGCTATCATGTCAAATTCAACATTCTAAAACAAATAATATTATATAATGTAAATTATATGTTACTGGACGATCCTCATATTATTTAAAACCTATAATTGCAATATATTGTAATGAATAATGATTATTTATAAAACTACTAGTACGTTTATTAAGTGCCCGATCTGTGTACTCTGTGACAAACAACAGTCCATCAAATACATTACATTAGAATACTCCAAGTTCAACAGCTCTAGATAAATTGTTGGAAACACATCAACAATGCTACAAGCAGTTGGTGAAGAAAATTCCAAAAATATTTACAAATTTTTCACTAACATAGGCTTACTAAAATTATTTTAAAAATATATACATTACACTCACTTCTTTTTCTATTGAACATAATGTATCCCTTTAGTTTTAAGACCAATAGTTGGTAACTGTTAAAGGCTAATGACTTCAGAAGTTGAAGCATAACCCAATAAAAAAATAAAAAAAAATTTTATTATATTGGTAAAAACGATATAAAATAAACTATGAGTACCATTTGTCTTCTGGATAATATTTCCAACAACTACATTTCTGAACTTTTATATCATTATGATTATAATATTATATACTATTTAATTGGGTTGTGGCTGTACTATAAAATAAATACCAAATTGGACAGATGTCTTATATAGGCAAAAAGTGTACAGGTTCAAGTACAATCTGACATGATTATTGTAATAATTATTAAATAAAAATTATACTTATAAGCTAAAACAATTTCTGTCAATAGTTATTTTGTATAATAATATAGAACAAAATAGTATTACTATGACGATTGCCGTCAAAATAACACACATAACTATCATTATAATCGTTGTAATATTCGGTGCCAAAAACGGCCAGCTGACTTATTTCGGCCAAAATCTTCCGTCAAGCATTTGTTTGTTTTTTTTCTCGGATTTTTTTTTTTAGAAACTTAACGCTCTCTAAAACGCCCACGGACGTCATATATTACATTGGTACCCCTACTACTTCCTCTGCTGGACTACAGTAAGTTTCCTTGTCGAAAATTCTTCACAATAATCGTTTCCACCTACACCTGTTTCTCCTCATCTTCGTCTATTTTTTCATCGTTTTCTTCTTCCTAGTAGTCTTCCTGCATCTTGCCATGTCCACTATCGTGTATCTATACATTTCCTCTTTGATCGATGGCGATTATCAAATTCGCTGATGGTTTCGAGTCGGGAATGAAAATGGGAAAAAAAACAACGCAATAATCGAATTTCTCGCCGAGCGCAGAAAACGGTTGAGGATTCTCGTTAAAAACTGGTGTGCGTGTTTGCATATTTTTTGCGATGTTTTCTCTTCTTTTCTTGAAAACTACTGCTGGAAGTTCGTAAAATGACCTGTCAAAAGTAAAATCTATGCTCAATTCCCAACCCATCAACATGCTGAATGCAACTTTTCAAGCTTTGACCCAAGAGGAATTAACTGGAAAAAAAATACATCATTATTACAAAACCAATAGATTCTTCTTCAATTTACCTTTGACAGAGTTTAAAATATAAGCAAACGACAAAAATTATTAAGCAGCCAGCACAAATGTACACACACACACACACACACACACACGAAAAACATAGTATTAATTTTACTTTCTTTCCGTCGAAATCGAGTATAAAAATAAATAATATTTCATATTAAATATTTATTGTGGATGTAACTTATAAAAATAAAAATTTTCAAGAATAGCTAAAATGTAATTATTATTATTATTATTATTATTATTATTTTTTTTTTTTTTATGATTTAAGAAATATTAAATTATGTTGTTTTAATTTTAACAAAAAAAAAAAATTTTTAAGGTTATTTTACTTGGCAATAACGTCGATTTATTTTGCTTTTTCCCACGAACAGTTAAAATCTTTATTTTATTGTACCTATTGGATAAACTTAAATGTTTTATATAATCAAAATTAAAATTATATTTACACAGTCACATAAGAATAAAATACATTTCACCACAAATATAAATTTTTTATACTCTGTATAATTGTACATCATTATTGTTATATTCATTAAGCTATTTTATTATGTTTTACGATTGTTAAAATATAATTAATTATTAATAGTACAATATTGTGTATTATATAAAGAACTTACAATCTTAATTTAACTAATCAAAAATGTCCTAGTGTATGGACATGTTTCGTATATACAGGAGTTATAATAATAAAAATTAGTTCTTTTGTTTTACACTTTTACGTAATCAAAATTCTACCTAGATATTATCTGGAATTGCATAATACAAAATATACAGAATACTGAGAAAATATATTGTATATAGTATACTTTTTATGATGCAAATAAAATATGTAATACGTTTTAAAATATATATTTGGTTACATATTAATTTTCAGCTTATTAAACATATTATATTTTATTTTATATAATTATTATAGTTAGACTTTACATTACATAATAGTATTTTAGTTGATCTATTTTTTTTTTCGGTTAAAATAACTTGTTATTGTTTATAATATGATAAATCAATAAAATAGTACAATAATATTTATATTACTATAAATGTAGATGAACTCTATATCATAGTATGCATTATATAAAATATTTAAGGAAATATAAAATAACACTAAATTCAGATTTTACCATGTGTAAGATTCGTTCGTTTGTTGAAATTATATTTTATTTTTATAAAATTCGATAGAATTTCATACTAAAACAATAATACAAGTACAATATAAAGTTTCTAACGGCGTAATTTGTTTAGTGTTTTAACTAAATTATAAAACTTATTTTATGAATATTTCCCACTAGAAGAGAGCGAAAAATAGGAATAGTTCTTAAACGAAAACAATTTATTTTTCAAAATTATATAGTAGCATGTTTGAATAATAATACTTTATCTTAATTAAATAAGACAGTATTTTAGCACGATGTAACGAATGCTTACTTTTATAAAAACAAAAAAATAGTAACAATAATAATAATAATAATAATAATAATAAAATCATAATAATTATCCAATAGTTTTTAATTGAAAAATAAGGTAAAAAGTGCGGGCAAGTTGGGCAAGTTATAGTGAATAATAAATGTTGGTTACTCGTTTCCTGTGTTTTATAATATGATTAAAAGCTCTGTGATAAATCATTAAATTTAAAAACGATTCTGAGTGGTTTATAATATTATTTTATAGTCACGTGTATTCACAACAGTCTATATTATAACTGGAAGTATTTTTTTAAATTTTAATCGCTCATTAAATAACAAAAAACTATAGGATAATGCTTTATGGATAATTTAAAGAATGTCTTCCATACATTTTTAATAGAGATAAATATTTGGCTTAAAAACTATAAAAAAACAACATAACATAACAAAACAAGAATCAAAAAGTTCGTAATTATTCATACAATATGCCACTTAATGCACTCAATATAATCATAAATATTGCAATTTAATGCTTGGTAGTTTTAAAAATATATCGCATCTGATAATCTCAACTCGTGCGGGTAATATTCCTAATTCATAAGTAGATTATAATATACGTCGTTATAATATGGTGCACACGAGTCGCACTCGTATACCTAACCAATTTTAATACATACAAATAGAATAATTTATTATATTCGACGACTTATAAATTGGAAATAATCTGATAAAACGAACGATATTCAAATGTAAATAATACTGCTGTGCATATATAATTGTTATATGTTATATCTACGTATGTCAGGTATACAACATTTCTGAATAAGAGATTAGTATAAAGCTGAAACGAGAAATTCACTTATAAAACGTAAGTGCATCATTTAAAACCGTTGATCACTGCTAATCTGTAGCTTAAAGGTCCAGATAGTCTACCTTCCAGTCATATAAGACATATCCAGACATAACCTATTCATGAATACATTATTATAATATGAGGCATAAATACAATAAAATACACTGGACGCAAAAGCTGTTTCTTTTGAATCAAACAGCGCGAGTAATTGTGTTAAAAAAAAAAAAAAAATTAAAAAAAATTATTCCACTTACGTTCGGTCATACATAATATAATAAGGTGAATTTTATCATACAGTGCATTTGTTTAATGAAAAACCGTAATGTATCCATAGCGACCCGCTTCCGTCATTTGGTCACCCTATTATTTTACGAGCAAATCTTTGAACCCTTTTAAAGTTTTATGTACGTTTTTTTTTTTATTTTTTTGTTTAATTAGAATAATTTTCTGCAAATCTGCTTCAGAAAAGTACTATTAAGTGATCTGTTTTGTTTTGCTTTTCATTTTATTTGTTTTAAAATTAATGAATAAAATTTAGGCATATTGATGAAAACCATTGAACGAATGAAATATTCATTAAAAGATAATCACTTTTTCATATTTAATATTATACTATGGTGTCGATATAATTGACACAAGTTTATAATTATCTAAACGTCCTAAACTATCACTGCTACTTTAAAACAATAAGAAGTATTATAGATGTATTTTCAACAAGCTATTTATAAATTGTCCTAAAAAAATAGTTGAAAGTTGCTTTTATCAACACAATAACTATAATATGTAAAAAAATGTAACCCAAGTAGTAATTAAAAAAATTAATTAACTTCTTTTTAACTAAATCAAGTTAATTAATATTTTTTTTTCATATTTTATTTAAAAGTTAAATATTATATTATTTATTAAATGTTTTATTACGTTCTTAACGTTAACATAACTTAATTAACTTAAGTGTTTTATTTTTTCATAACCTTCATTTCTTCGCATTTTATGATTGCTCATAAGTTATGAGTGGCGACTATATTAATATGTAATTTTCTTAGTGTGGTTTTACGGTAAAGAATAATAGTATTTATTTGACAAGGTTGTAAACCTATACAATTATATAGTATTTTTTTGGTTAATTCAATCATAAATACATTTTTTGATACTATTAAAAACTTGGGAATTCTAATCCTATAGGATACATATATATATATGTATATATTCTAAGCATCCTTTCATTTGTTATCTATTAACTAAACTGAAGATTGTTATAGGTAGTAAGTCAAAGAAAAAATTAATAATATGGAACGATTGGACATGGAAGTATATTATATTATGGATAAAAATGAAAAATTTCTCAACGATATAAATGTCATTTCTAGTTTTTGAAGTAAAATAAAAATTAACATCTACTTTATATGATTAATAAGTACTTCATATGAACATATTTTAAGTGTATAACGTTATGTAATTTTTAACTCAAATCACGTTTAATTTATAACAGCTACATAGAGAGACTTGGATTAGAGCAGATTTAATATTATGTAGTATAAGCTTACTCACTTCTCTTTTTATCCTTCTGTGATGCATTTATTCAAATACCGATTGAATTTGTAATTTATTAATATACTTAGAGTATATTTTATATTTAGATACTTGTTTGGATATGAATTTAAAAAAAAAATATATGTTCTTTCTTATACATTAAACAATATTCTAATATAATACATAATTATAACTTTCAATATTGATATAACAGATTTTGTATTTTAAATAACGTACATGAACAAAATATTATATAATAATAAATAGCAATAGCGTTTTTCATGTCTACCTGGTGCGTAAAATACTAAAATATTATTATAACTATAACCAATAGAATACCTAGTATATAACAATTTATTTTTTTTTGGTTTGTTACGTATTTTTATTCTGATTACCAAGTGAAAAAATTCTGAGGCAGTTATTCATGTAACCAAATGGTAGTCGAAAATTGTACCATAAAAAAAAAAAAAAATCAAAAACAAAACCATCTTTCGTATAAAAGCACATCATATTATAACAAAAAACAATAAATATTTATAGTAAGGTCTTCATTCGTACAGGCTGCACATATACTGTTGCCATGAGGCCAATAAAAAAAATGTATTTACAAACAACCAAATACGATGATAGGAAGTTATTGAAAAAAAATATACGTCAAATGCAACAGAAATGAATGAATTATTAAAAATAATACAGTTCATTCCATTCATAATATATAAATATATCATGTATAATGATTTTATAACAATATTTTGTACATCATAATTACGAATATTCTTTTTAATAAGTTGAATGTAAACAAAAACAGTACCTAAAACATTTGTACGAAATGTTGTTTTAATATTATAATTCTCTTGTAAACTATTCTGGTTTCTACAATTTTTTGTTTACGGACAAATTACTTACAAAAATAAAAAAGTAAATCTCTGTAGAATAAAAAAATAAATCAATATATAGGTACTAGTTTTGAATTGTTATATATATATTATCAATGCCTCATAACTCTAAACCAGGGTTTCATAGAAAATCCCAGTAGAACATCCTTTAAAAAAGCGATAAATCCCATGGTGATTTTCGAAGATAAACTCATGAATAATTTTTATTTTTTATATTTTAATAAATATGCTATAACTGATTATTGCAAATGTATTACTAAGTTAAAGTTTAACATAACTTAAAATGTCTTAACTGCAAGAAAAATATTATTTTTATACATAAACCAGTTACAATCACTATGACTTATATAGTGTATTAAATATAAATTGTTATACTACCTAATAAAAAGTTTTTATTTTTATTTAAAATATGAAAAAATAAAAAAATTATATATACTAATTAAATTGTATTTAATATTTTTTAAATTTTAATTTAATTGATAGACCTAATAAATAAGATTCTGTATTTTGTTAAATTTTGTGAAAATATTACCACTTAACTTCAATCGATTATATAACAGACCAATGGTATTATTGCAGACCATAGTAAGTCATAAGTATGGAAAAAAATAAGAAATTGTAGTTTTTTCGTTCATTTTTTACCTAAAAACCCAATAAAACATATATTTGCCAAAAATTGATAAAGCCCGTTATATTTTTGAATTGTATAAAATCATGATTATAATTATACTAATCATGTGATACATAAATAAACGTATTTAATTTATAATCTCTGTAACATATTATTAAGGAACATACCCTCGTGTTTAAATATTTCATATATTATATGAATGTGAAATATGCAAGTAATATAAAAAGTGGATATCGCGTTTAGTTACTGTAATAGGCATTTTATTTACGAAGACATGAGTATATTTAGGTATATATTATTATTAAAATAAATAATAATGATCGAGAACGTGCGGAGACCGTATAAACGTGCAGCCTCAGTGCGTGCGACTAATCGGCAGCGAATAAAATCTGGAAGGATAAAAGATCAGAAAAAAATGGAATAGCAAAAACCACTGGCACAAAGGTCGGTGAGAGAGAGGGTGGGAGATGGGCAAAAATATATAAAAACGCTTTTCGTCAAAGACCGCATTTTGCGTACGTGTGCGAGTATCTATATTATTATTATTATACAGGCGTTGGTTTTTTTTAATATATTGCGTGCACGCACGTGTTTGCAAACATATACCTATACACAATAATAAATTAATCTTCATTGCGGTATTTATACAACACAAGGGTAAGTTTTTAAATGCAAATATTTTTTATTTTACTTTCTTCGCTAAAGAAATCGATTACTGCGACGAAATCAAAACAAGAAATCGTATTTGTTATTACAAATTTTAATGACTATTGCTATGTTATTAAATTTGTTATCGCGTTCAAACATCCCAAAAATGAACAGTTATAATTAACGGTTTTAATTTATTCTAATGGGATCGTTTTATCGAACACCTATCATTATAAAAATAAATTCTACAGTATTATAATATTAAATTAGAGTAAGTTAAAGAAATAGTTAAAAAGGAAGGAATGTGGCATTTAAACAAAATACAAAGAGAGATATTATGATAATATTAAGAAGTATTAAGATATATTGTGAAGGTAAAATACGATAATACGATTACTCTATTAAGTGTCGTGGATAATATATTGTCACGGGAATGCTAATTTCGTTTAAACTGTCGTTAGAAGAAAGGAGAGAGATGAGGAAGGCTTATAATGGAATTAAAGTATGACAGGAATTTAGATTATGATGATTCTATGTATTATCGGAAGATTTGGGAATTAAATTGACGGACGCATGGGAAGGATTAATATTATATATTGATAATAGGAGTACACGATGTATTAATGTCCATAACCTTAACGATTTTTACGATTACGAATGGTTCGTAGTATATTTTTTGGGGAAAAAACTGCCATCACGGGTTTATACTTAAACGATGCAAATTTTAACCAGGCGCATAATGATATGGATGATATTGAAAACTTTATTACAATAGCAACTTGAAGAGTATCGATTTTATCCGTAAAATTCAAATAATATAAAAACAACTATTCCTGTACTGGTTTTATTTGTATTCGTTTCGTACAACACATTTAATGTTTTTCATATCTAAACGATACTAGCGTATAATTTAATATAATTATTAATCAGTTTAACTTACTTTGTTATCAACATAATATAAAATTATTATTTAGACCACTTTAAGTAAGTACGAACTGTGGTAGTGCCTTTGTTATTCCACGGAAAGTTTTAATACATTTTAGTAAAAATATTTACAAGAAATTATAATAACAATAATAGACTTACGCAAAGTTTGTTGGGCGCAAAATATTATTCAACGTGTCTGATAATTACATATCGTAGTGTTTTGTACTTTATTGTTTACGTAGTTAAGTCTGCGGTGATGTTCCAAAACAAATAGTTTTAAAATGTTCATTCCTACTTTCTTCATTTTCGTTTTTTTTAGTAGAAGATATACTTCTAATATTTCTTGAAAATAGTAAGTAACTGTTTTTCATTTTTTTTTAATTTTGAAATGTAATATACTGCGTATAGACAAATAATGACGCCAGACAGACAGTTCATTTAAGTTTTAAAAATAACAATCAAACGATTTATATCACGATGATCGGACACATATTTTTGCTCCCAGATATCAACAGTATACGTCATTGTTCTATACTAGGTTTGAATAATTTATAATAACCCTGCGAACTATAACAATACTTATATAAATAAACATATCATATTTTGTACGCAATAAAGGTCGTATTACAGTGTTTTAAGTGTAATGATTTGTCTTAAGGAAAACCTTTGTCCATGCGATATACAACACTAAAATATGTATTTTGAGTGTTGTTTAATAGGATTACCGCCATGAAACAGCAACCTAGGCATACGTGTCCGGTCAATATTTTTGCATAAATGATTGCTGTGCTAACTTGTTCTGGGCTGTGGTATAATATTTAGTTAGGATTTCTGAGCGGGCAATATTGGTTTTGGCGAACCGTTTAAGTCTACAGCCGATATAATATACTGACTATACCTGGGTAGTAGCGATGTTGCGGTATACCAATTTGTATTCAATAACAAATAAATTTAACTAATTTAATGATTAATACTACCTACGTAGTTTGGAAACTGATTATATCGGGGGTTCGCTTCACATCATGTTACCTACCTATACTTGTTCACAATAAATTAATATTGTTAATCGACTATTTAAACCCGTATTGTTCGTAAACTGCGTACTACCAAGCTATTATACAACGGAGATCGTGATATAAGCACACACACACACACTTACATAAAATATATTCCACAGTTTTGTTTCGATGAGATCGGTTCACCTGTTTGATCGTAGAAATGTTCAATGATTTTTGCAATACGTTTCGTTGTTGTATTCATAACTTAATTATAATATTGTAATCGCTAAAGTAAGTATAAGCAACATGATAAATGAATTTATAAAATTAAGAGTTATTTTAGTTATATTATTTTTCTTATATATTTTATATCTCAAAAATAATAATTACAATATTATCTACTTAAGTGTCGCTACGTGTTTTAAATTTTATACTGTATTTTTGCTTATCTATAATGATTTTTAAAATAAAGTATATTTTTTTAAAATTATTTATAAGACAACAAAAGAATGTCATTGCTAAATAATATAATATATTATAGGTATATTTATGTCTTGTGCTATATAATCAACGATAGTATTTAGTATTGAGTACAATGTTGCAGAGTAAAGCATTTACATAAAGTTTCAATTAAAAACACCTACAAATAAATTTAAAAAAAAAAAACACTGACCTAATGGCTTAAAAAGAATTTTGTTTTACAAAGAATTCAAACATTGAAACTGTAACTACAATTGGAATAGTAACTTGTAAAATCGTTAAGAAACAAACTCAACTCTACTAATTTCTCTTTCATTATAATAAGTCTAAATTATTATAAATTAGAAAGAAATAATAAATTGTTAAATTATTCAAAAAACGATACTAAGCAGAGCTTAATATTTCCTATAATCTTTTTTTTATAGAAAATTCTTAAGACTTTAAACACCAATAAAAAAGTTTACGAGTTAAGTTTTTTATTTTTAAAATGTATTGCATTTATAAACAATTAGCACTATATATTATTATGTTATGGATAATATGTATTGTAATTTTATATCTTATTAAATTAATTAATTATAATTGTATATTATTAACATTGGGTATTTGTGACGCCATAAACTATATTTATAATATATCAGTTATTTTTTTTCATTCAAATTAAATTTTAAAATATAATAATAATATTATAATATTATTTTTAATAAAAATAATAATTATTATTATAATATATTAATTATTAAAGTTCTATAATAGCATTATAAAATAAAAAAAAACAAACATAATATAATTACAATAATATTCTATGGAATATTCATATTCCAAATAATATATAGCTAATATTGTCAAAAATGTGTGGAATAATAATTTGCCAAACGCTTATATAAATAATTTACATTACATACGATAACTTAAATAGTTATTGAAAAAAGCCAATTAGCTAATATATTTTATTATGATGTATAAAAAACTTATCCCTCTTTAAAGTTAATTTGCTACTCATTCTAATAAATAAAACTTTTTATGCGTACATTTAATATATCAGCAGTATACTAGAAAAATTGATATAGATACAAAATTGTAAGTCATCCAATAAGAAGCATAAAATAGATTATAAAATAAAATAGATGATTCTAATGTTTTTGTTACGAGATTTGGACACAATAAATGTTGATGCAAACACTCTATATCAAATGGTAGTTAACTATAAATACACCTTTAGATACCTGTACGCCAAACGTCTAAACAGGGTGTAATGTATACTAATTGTCAAAGCAAATAAAAAGTTTATTGCTATTCTATATTATGCTTTATATTATATGGTATATAATTTTGTATAGGCAAAAACTATAAAAATATTTTTTTTTCTTCCAGAAACTATAAAACTAATTCATTATTCTAGTAGTTTTATTTTATTTTTCCGTGAAGTACTTTAAAAAAAAAAAAAAAAAACAGAAATAATAAAATCAAAATGAATAAAAAAAATAAAATAAAATTATAAAATGGAAACGGATGTCGGCCATGGATACAACGGGAGCCATTGGTGAGCAATTCTAAGCACGGAATATACCCCAATTTGGAACACATTTAATTAAAGAACATTGTGCGCCTATAAAGAACTCAACTGCCAGTCAGGCTACCAACGTTGCCCTCCATAACAATATTTTAATATGATTATCAAATTCCAGGGTTTATTTTTAATTGAGATTTCTACAGCACTGCAGTGGATAAAAATACAAAAAGTATTTAAAAAATAAATAAATACATAAAAACAAAATAAAGCGTAACGATAATATTATAATATATTATAAGTGAAACGGACAAACAAACAAAAATATATTGTGTATTATGTATATAGTAGTGCGTTAAAAGTGTGATGTAGTCCATTTTCATATATTTTTTAAACATTTTCAGCATATTAAAATTATTCAGTTTTACCCTTCTGAATCGCATATAATAATGTATATTATTATCATTGTGAATTCTACTCACATAAGTTCATATGACGTATTGTATTTTAGTGTGATATAATGGACTGGAACAATAACGGTTTAAAGCCGTTTGGTTTTACTGTCTTAACCCTCACATTGGTCGAAAATGAAGTATAAACAAAATTTTATAATTAGAAATTAAATTTTTTCCTTATATATTTTTTTATATATCCTTATTTTAACATCGTAATCTAACAATAAATAGTGTCAAATATTGTTAGCCCACATAAAAATTATATGATACGAATTAATCAAACGAAACGTTCTGTTTATTTAGAAACTATTCAAATTAAAACAGTTCACGACCAACTGAAAGTTTTAATTTAAATAATAAAATATTAAAATTTTTATTTAATTATTCTATTATTTTCAACTCTCAACTAGGTCATAATTAAAAATATTCTTGATGATCATAATATTAATTTTCCACTCAATTCTAAGATACATAAATTATCACAGACTAAAAAAATAATATTAAGTATTTCTTGAACAATATTTTTTTTCAGTAGCTTTTTAACCATTGCTATTATCGTTGTGCGTGTATACTGGTATATTGTTTTTAGTTCTTAAAAAACAAATTAAAGTTTTTATTACCATCTGAAGTACCGGTTACCTTGGGTAATATTGTATTGACCGGTTTTTTAAACTTAACTTTGTAACTGCAACAAATTTTAGATCCTAAATAATGTTGAACTCTATATTTATATAATCAGTTATCAGTTTCCGTTCAGCAGCGTAATGCATTAATTCTGTATGTTTCCCTCTTCCTCTATACCCAAGCTTTTGGTTACCAGTCAACACAACCACCAGCTGTTGCGGAGCACCATTGTTGTCGGTGTCATCGCCGCACCACCGACACGTACTCTGCACAGTGCACGCACATAAAATAATCTTCGTTCTATTGTGAATTCGCATACATTGCAAGCTACTTCAATCACGATATCACACCAAAGCCGAGCTAATGGCTGATGTTTCGTCGTTAAACTTAGGGCGTTAATCATTTATGCTATGAACACTGAACGTAGCTAACTAAAACCCCTACCGTAATAATATAGTTTTGTTCGTTATCAGAATTAAACAAATATTATAATAAATAGCCAAACCTATGCCTTTTGGCCTTTTTTTTCCATCTACTTATCACGAAATAAGTCAACGATATAAGTCCTCGACGTACAAACAACAAGCAAACTATTTCCGTTCAACAGCACTAAGCCATTATGGCGTTTATGGTAATACAATTCGTAATGCATAATTTCCCCATGTCACGTCATACAAATCATGTATTTCTTTTTCCTTTTAAATATGACAAAGTAGTGTTTTTTCTATCTATAATATGATACAAAGTTTCTCTAAAACCTATCTGGGTAGCTAATATTTTCTTATAATATACAAAAAGTGACGTACCGGGTAACCCGTAGACACAAGGCCGTAACTGGAAATTAATTTCGAAGTGGGAGGCTAAAAAATGGTTTTCTAATTTTATTATAATACTTAATAGATAATTTAATATAGTATAAAATCCATTTCAAAATTTCAAGGAAATACATCTTTGCATAGACAGCAACCTCGGTTCAAACCATAATATCCAGAAAATAATTTTATTAAATTATCATTAAAAAAGAAAAAATATAATTGTTCCAAGTAAATTTGCCTGATCCATAATAAATAATACGACTATATATATACGAATATGTATTAGCAAAAACTTGTTTAATTAAAAAAATATTATTTAATATCGTGTATATAACTGACACCCGAAGTATTCTGAACATTTCTCCCACATAAATCTTCTTTTAAAATAAAATTAATAATTTGTTAATATAATATAATATGGTTATTTTTAACTATACTATTTTTATCATTATATCAATGTTACATAATATATTCCATTTTTTATTATTAGATATTAATTTTTATATAATGTATCGAAATCTGAGAACTCTATCGATGTTTTTTTAATAAAATAATTTGGTACTACTCACAAACAATTGTTTATGTGTTGCTCTCAAAAAATATGTGCGCATTACATAGGTACCTAAAAATTAAAAACCGTCTCAACTTCATCAAAACTTTGGAAAAATAATACATAATACATACATATTCAATTTATATATATTATATATATATATATATATATATATAGCTATTAGCTATAGTATAATATGTCTTAGACTTTGAATTTTAATTTATAAATAAACCAAACGTTTGTTTTGATTGTAAGAATATAATATTATTTATAAATTACTGTTATTTTGTTATATATTAAAATCATGCAAATGTTGTTGAATATTAATTTTCAATTCAGAATTAAAATTTAAAAAAATATATTTAAATTACGGTTCCTCTTTTCTATATGATGAGGAAAAAAAGTTTCGATTACAGTAATGTTCTCGCTGCTATTTTTTTGGTGCATTATAATACTAAATTATCTGGACTTGTACATAAATTCAAATTCCATCAACAATATTGAGAAAAGTGTTTTATTTAGCATACGCAAAGTTCTTCAAAGGTTTTATTGCAAAAACTCTATACACTCATGTATATTTATATATATTTTTTTGAAACATAGTAAATATCATAAAACTATAAAAGCATTTCCTTTGCATTCAGAAAGCCAATCTGATTACTAGAATCAACGATGCAAAATATATTAGAAGCAAGTACAATCGGACGAATAAAAATAAAAATTAAATACAGAACTCAGCAAAACTACTGGTTTTTACCATCAACGACTAATGTTTTGTTCTTTGTAATATTTAAATTGGAATTTGAAAAAAAATATTTTATAGTCCGAGGTAACAGGTCAATCGTCTTACAATTTTTTAGAACAAATCATACACAAAATATAAAAATAAAATTTAATTTAAGATCTCCATTTAACGTCGAAAAAATACTTATTACACCACTAATGACGTTATATCATTACTCATTATCATGTCTATTCTTGCGATTTAAGGATTTCAATATAATATATCTAGCTATATAAACCATGGATGGATTAAAGTTAATACTCTTTAAACATATACATCATTGTTGTATACAAATTTAATTATTTTATTATATGCGATTGCTTTCGATCTTGGAAATAAGATATTCGGTAAATCCAATTTATTTTCAATATGCCTTCGTATGTATTGTGCACATGCATGTTATTCCTATTCCGAATAATTTGAACATAATGTGTTATCGATGTTATATAACAATAAAATATTACATACATATTATTTATAATCAATGATTGTACTTACTGTGCGATTTGATATTAAGCCTGCAAATTCAAAATGATCACTTGATAAATAATATACTATCAGTATATTATTACTGTGCATAAGGATCGTTTCACAGGATAAGTTAATCCATATCAGTAATCACTCTATATTTAAATTTTAAATTAATATCTTTGAAATAATAATTGTATTTAATTTAAGTGAATAATAGTACAAAACCCAATCATTAGGTAACACGAAATATATTTAGCATATATTTTTCTTGATACATCTTTCAATATCCATACTGTATATCATTATTCGATATAAATACAAACCGTATATTAGTATATATCTATCAAATATTTAATCATATTATGTCATGTATCTGTACATAATATACTATAAGATAATATTATTGTTATTTATTTTTATTTATTAAAATTTGTATACCAAACAAATTTTAGACGGAACATACTATGAATGGCTTTACCTCTCATACCCCCTGATTCCCATTCTATATTTGTAACGTGTTTTATCTCTATTAATCAAATGAAATCATTCATATATTTAAATAAATTATAACATTGTAGGCTTGACAAATCATTGTTAAATAATAATATCATGTTAAAAATTGAACGACAACGGTTTTCAGCATATGCATTTAAAATAATTTAATTTACAATTTTATTTCATTATCTCTTTTGAGATAGATGGTTCCGATAGTGTATCTATTGTGGTATATAATCAAGATGTATAATTATTATTTGAAACAATCACGAAAGTCGGGATGTTAAAATTGCTAACTTTAAGAAGATTCAGGATGCAAAGCACCCTTCAGCATCCTGACGGTTTATATCGACAAGCCAACGATATCCGTTATTACTTAATTATATTATTATTGTAATATGGTATACATCGATGAATAATTATTATTGTGCTCAGCGATATTCATAACACGACGTAGACACTATTAATACAACACTGTCGTTTTGTAAACTCGTATAACGATCGTACAGTGTCCGTTCGAATATATGAACTTGTGTACGCAGTGGTACACCTATAAATACCACTGTATTTTACATTATATTATAATTTCGTATGTGTGTGATTATGTGTTTTGTGTGGCTGACCATTGTGTGATCGTTTATCCATTAATCATGATATGGTCATCTGTTTCGACGCTTAATGTGCACCCCCAATGGATTTATTAACTCGGTTTGGCCGACAGAAAGCCATTTGTGTAAGGGCAAAGCAAACGAGGGGAGTGCGTAAATTAGAAACTTTCCAAGTGTCTGTCAATACACGCTTGTTTGCTATAATCATATATTATACAGGGCGATTCGTCCAAAGGTAAATGAAGAATCATATTATCGAAAAGTTATATGTTCGTTACTGTGTATTATACACCAACCTGCATACTTTAAATATGTAGTATGTACTGTATATTTTAATTACATATTTCTCTGGAATTCGATATTTGTGTATATACCGTCATTTGGAAACGCAAAAAAAACTACGTTTTAAGAGCGATAAAAATACTTAAAAATTAAATAATTTATAAAAATGTAATTTTTCATTGTGTTATAGTTCTAGGAAAAAAAATACTTTCAAAATTAACATATTTACTTTTAAATAATCACTCTGCACATTTATAAAACATGCGTAACAACATTACCCTTTGAATTCGTTTATCAGTAATTGGTATAGTATTACGCGTGGACTCTTAACATAATAATATTATTGTTACTTGGAATTTTTTTTTTCGATTTCATTTTCTAACACACGTCAAAAATACCACCCTACGAGTTACATAATATATAGATGTACACATTAATCGGTCTTTACTATAACTATATATTATATTATAACTGTGTTTCGTGTATTGCGCAGTATAAATCATTTATGCTTTGACGTTCCAAACTTTTGAATTTATTTTCACACGCGTTCCTTATTGTGCGGTGGGTTGGATGCGGGGGGCGTCGTGCGTATTATGATAATTGTATTAAAGTAAAACGGTCGCTGCAACTAAACTCATAAAATATTACAGTTCAGTTTTATTATGTTATTTATGTGTATTTTTTTTTCAAGTAAATTCGTAAACTATGCCCGGGAAATAACCAATTAGGCGGAAATTTAAGATTGTGAATGATAAGACTTATATTATGGACATAGTAGGCGGCCAACAATAAGATATATTATAAGGACATTTGAGAATCTGTTTTATTTTTTATGATCACATAAAATTTGAAATACTTCTTACAAACACTACAACATAGTTGTATATCTACAGGCACGAGTTTGTTTGAATGTTTGAATGTTTTTTTTTTTTTTTTTAATTTCGAATTTAAACCGTTACAATATTATTATTCTGGTTATTCAAATAATGTAGGTTCGGGATTTTTAGATTTTGCAATAGGTCCATATTTTGCGTCCTATACAATCTACAAATATATTGTATTGCTTATTATTATGATATTAAATATTCTTAATTATATAATATACAAACATATAACACAACAGTTGAATTGAATTTTCAATGTTTCAGTCAACAATTTGTTCATGTAAATTAACAAAAATTTAATAAATATATATATATATACTTATAATAGCTATGAGTTAAAATATTTAAAAATATTAACTCGTTATATATTTAATGAAATCTATATTATTATACATTTGTTTACAAATATATTATTATTATATATTATAAATAATAATTTTACTATATTATATTAGTAAAGTTGATGAGTATCATTCCTCTAGCTACACAAAAAATAGCTTGGGCGTTTTCGCTTAATACAAAATTAATTCGTATGTTATTTATTCAGTTTTTACATAAATTACATTTTTTTTTATCATCGTAATGCACCAATATATTTATCGATAGTGTCTATTTATTATCAAATTAGTGTATATAAAACAGTAATGTAAAAACACTATCATTTTGCATTAACATTTGTTTGGGTAATAATAATTAATTTGATTTGTTTGAACTAGCTGAAAGAAAATATAATCTAGATACGCCCACTGCACATATGGCTAAAAAAAATATATATATATACGAATAACTAAACGATAATTTAGTTTGCGAGTTGAATGATTTATGTACATAGGCCACCCTGAAGCACACTAAACCACAGACGATAAAACTAAACAACACAAAATAATATTATACAATATACAGCTATTACGTCATAATTCAAATATAGATTTAAAAAATTATTATTCATTATTTTTAATTTATTATTGACTTTATCGGCTATCAGCGTTACATAATGTAGCTGAAGTATATTGAAATAATTGTAAGCACTTTTATTGTGCCGCTATTTCCGGAACACAGTATAATAATTTTAAAGTATTTTGTCAAAGTTTACAAAGTTATGAATACTATTAATTTGTACTCAAACAAAACGATGACAAGGTTTTTTTACAGTTATGGTATGTGACCATGTCACTTATGAAAGGTCGAGCCCACAAACCCAAGGTTCTTAATTAAAAGGGTATAGGTACCATAATATATTGTAAGTGCACTATAATAATGTTAGACAATGACATAATTTCAAATATAAGTATTGTATCAAAAATATCGAAATTATTTACCATAAACATAATTGTTGTCCTATACTTAATACTCCATCGTATTTTGTCTATTAAATAAAATACTGAATCTACTTTAATTAAATTTACTGCGTAATTTGTACAAATCTATCATTGTTGGTTCATTTGTTGTTTTCTGGATTTATTCCAAGTAATTCAAATTCAATTTGTTCTTAAGTCAAAGTGTTTCGTTCATCGGGTAGTTATATTATTATAATATTTAATAAATATACACGAAACCTACATAGAATCTAACACAGTAACTTTCGATAAAGCTGGTTTCGATATCATATCATTACGGAATATTTCCCACTATATCGTTGCTAGACATCACTAACAATAATATTATACGCACCGTCTTCGGTCAATGGTGATCCCCCGCAGCATCTTCTTAGAACGTTGAGCATTTTCCACGTAATGTATGGTTATCATTGTTATTATTTATTCCGCTGGTGCCAGAAATGATTTAGATGAAATGTTTTCAGACAAAACACAAAATGGTCATTTGGCTGAGAATACCACACAAGTTGGGGAGGATTATAAAAACGAATAAATGACGGAACGGATGTCAAACTCGATATAGTGCACTATATTATTATTATTATATACATACACGCACACACAGCTATGTAAACAATGATTTTCTCCCGACGTTATTTTGAAACGAAACTGAAAATAATTTTGTACCAAAATCGAATGAAACAAAAACACTCTCCAGGAACTTTAAATTGAAAATAAATTAGATAAGTCCAGCTTTAACAGCGTCCGGTCTAATGGTAATATAATGATAAATTATAGAAATCCAAAACACGTGACAAATATTCACAACGAAAATTCTTTATATACTGTCGATGTATATTTTATATTATTGTATTGACATGTTAAATTATTTCATATTTAATATCTACAACACTGTATCACCATACAGTAGACAACAGGGATGAATCAATTACTTTATAGTTATCTTTGTTTATGTATGTAATATATGTGATTTTTTTATGTTTGGGATAATCTCGAAAATTACAAAATAGATTCGAAAGGAAAACTATTCGGTTGGATTTTGATTTTTACATACCTTACAATAAAAATAATAGAGGAAATTTCGCATTTAAAAAGCAAAATTATCATCACTTTATACACATTAATGTATTAGTTAGTGTTTCAAGAATTTCAAAGTATTGTCTTTAAGACTTAAGTATATTTAAACAATCTAAAAACTTGGATTTGATAACTGCATTATTGAAGAAAAAGTGAGGTGAGAGTGTTTGGTGAATCACCTTGTATATTATTATACATCAAAGTCAGCAACCTCGAAAATTTGACTACTGCGCTTGGTCCTTCGTCGTATAAGCGCATCATTGTTCGAAATCCGCCCATCATCTACTCTATACCAATGTCGATTTGTTTTACACGCTCCATTACATATTAATTTGATGTCGTATCGAGACGTCTATTATTTAGTATATATATATATATATATATATATTTACACATAGGGTAATCTATAATATAATTTACTTAAACGACCGTACAAAAGGATTTATTTTTATATAAACCGAAAACTAGACTCTTACATAAAAAAGTAATAAAAAATGACACAATTTTTGTTAACGTGATAAACCTAAATTCCAATGATTTTTAAAGAAAATAAAAAATCTAGTGATAGCAAAGATGATATTGATCAGAATCGCATTGATATTGGTATCGTTTTAAGTATTTATTGTAAAGCGAATAATAAACACACGCACACACACCCATAACTTGAAGTATATACTTTTAAAAGTTTCGAGTATACGAATAATAAACGATAAAGAGGTGTACCAAGTATCTACTTATAACAACTACAGTTCATTAAAAAAGTTTGACCGTTTAAAAAGCACCATTATATAATAATATAGAGTACATGTTATACAGAGTGATTTTCTTAACAGTTATATCAAAATTTATAAATGAACGTTTTTTGATATTTTTTTTTTATAGACATTGAAAAACAAAACGTCAAATAAAATAAATTATATTTTTACATTTTTAACCTAATTATTTTATGTTAGCGTAAATTTTTAATTTCTTATTTAAAGCAAATTATTTTTTCTTGGAACTTGGTGTATAAAAATCTAATTTTTAGTGATAATACAATTACCTAAAGTTGAGCGGAGTAAAGTGATATTGGTTTCCCCGCAAAATTTAGGTTCGCTACTTCAACTAATCATCACTTTAAATACTTATAAAACTAATTAACTACTCGTTTCACGTAAAAAAATATATAAATGTATTATATTTTGAAATATGAAATTAAAAATATATGCTGTCAAAAAAAGTAAAAACCAAACAATTAAAACGATATAAAACATTTTAATAATGATAATAAAAATATTTATAAATATTTTAGCATGGATTTTTTTTCAAAATAATTAGGATTTATAATTATTGTTAAAAACCATTCAGTACGATTTATATCAGCCTATTCGGGCTATAGATAAGTAAGTATCGACGACGACGACTGTAAAGATCACTCGATGACGTGACTGACATGCTAACACGTCGCGTTCGATTTATTATGCTTGACTTGGACACGATCACGCGAAATAAATTTTAAAATAATACCTATAATATAATATGTTTATTTATTATATTATTATTGTTATTTCGATTAAACTTCAGCATAAACATTGTAAGGATATTATAATAGGCCACAGTCGTTTTTTACATCCCTAGTGCGTGTGTATCGTGTTATAATATAATATCGTGAAAGACGAGGCACCCACCGTTGTCAGTCTATCCGTTATTTTAATAGATGCCGATAAATCATGACCATTACGTATGCATTTGAATCATACAACGTTTCTCCGATTGCGATTATGATAATCATTAAAACCGATGATTATGAGCATGAATTATTTTTGCAAACGATAAGTTCATTGTTATACGTACACACTATAATATGTTGGTGTGATACAAAAATTATTTGGCAATAAAAGTATAAATGATGAAAAAAATTGAACCATAGTATAAGTCCGATAATAATAATAATATAATGATATAACTCATATTTCATTGTGAGTAAGCAAATATTTTGTCGTGTGAGGCAAATAACCATCCCCAATATAAAATAATAGGTAGGTATATACAAAACACTAACGTAATGCAGTCATGCATCCAGAGGTCAACGGATATACATATAATAGCTTATGGACTTCATCTATTCTGCTAGAGAGAAGGGGCGACCATAAAAGGAATATTATGACGCTCAAAATAAAAATAGCCCTCCAAAGCGCAGAACCATTAATTTACTCTATGACCAGCATGATCGTATCTATCGTCCGATATCCATTGCGTGCTCACCAATCAACTCAACGACAAAAATCCGTACTGATACACCGATTTTAAAATACTTTTTTTCTATATTAATATTGCACAACTGATCAGTGTCCATAATACTCATACTAATACTAAGTTATCGATTACTATATTTTAAACATAGGTAATAATATCATAGTATAATATATAATATTAAACACTGTATAAATTAGTAATAATACGTGGACACAATATTTTTAAGTTTTTGAGGAAGACGTTTTTTTGAGTTATTATTTCTCGAATGCCACCTAACGTATATTGTTTGGTCATATTCGTAATTGGTCTTAATAAATATTTTCTTATTTTACAGAATTTTTTATATTATTTCTCTATTAAATTGTAGTGCACTTTATATGTAATAAATACTTACAAGTCTTAATATAATAATATACAAATCATATGCTATTCAACAATTTAATAAATGCAATTAAATATTAAAAAATTGTTTTGAAATATTGTATAAAAATAAGTTAAATTCGATTATTATTGTTTTGTCTTAAGGATAAACTCTGACCAACGGTATGAAAGTGAAATTGAATATTTATCAAAAGGGCATTCGATTACAATCGCGTTACACGTTAGATATATTATTATGTTCTTCTTACACGGTGGCACGGCGTTTGTGCATGCGATATAATAATAATAATATATATATATATATATATATAGTTTAGGAAACTCATCAAACATCGATTTTCGACGCAGTCGAGTGCAGTGGTATTCGTTTTCAAACAATCATCCCGCGTGTACGTGAACCCAATCAGGCTTTAATTTAAAAAAAAAAAGGTTGAGAACAAAAAAAAACCCAAAAACTAATACCGAACCGTACCGCAAGAATGTGCCGGATTTTATTGACTTTCGTGTCCAAGAAGAGGGAAAAACAAAAATTCGTGATTTTTTTTAAGCGAATCGCTCCAAATACAAACCTTACAGCAATAATACTATAACTAGTATAGGGTACCTATTATATTATATAACCTCCATACACGCGGCAGACCGCAAAGTGTAACGATCGGAAGCATTGGTGGCGGCGGTGGTACTGGTGGCGGTGACGCTGTGGGTGGAAATGGTGGTGACGTTGTTAGTGTTGCTGATGCTACGACTGCTGCATATACATTTATCGTGCTCACTGAAGTTACACTTTTTGACGAATTTCGATCAAATCCCAGATTTTCCATCCCTTCCGCTGCCGAGGTCTTGGCCGCAGTTTTTGGGATTTTTCACATATTAAACCGATCAAAAAAAAAAAAAAAAAGAAAGAAAAAAGCAATTTCCCTCTCTCCTACTCTCGTCATCTATTCCTCTACTTCAACCTTGTACCGCTTTCGCTTCTCCTCATCATTCTCCTTGACGACAGCCATACTATTATTCTTCCTTTACCGGTTCGTATCATCGTCGACCCGTAAAACCCTACGTAGATACATCTACCGGCATATATACGTATATATTGCAGTTTCCGTCGACGTTCTCAAGCTCCATTTTTTTTTTATCGTCGTCGCACTGTCTTGTATAGGTACCTTTATACGATGCGAACGATAGATTGACAGACAGGTATGTATAGACGTTGTCGTCGTCGACGAGAGATCAAACCGACCTTTCATGCGTGAGATTTCGCAGTAGCGTCTTTAGATTTTCGAGAAATCGGTCTGGACTATAATATGTTTATACATTATCTGAAACTTTCAACTTTCAACATTATATATAAATGTATTTAATGTAAAATTATTATGCGGTTAAAAACGGTCGATTTGATTTCACTGTCTCTTTTTCTCTTTATTTTTTATCGATATCTCTTTATTTCTACTCATACATATTATTGACTGTAATAGTCTATTTCATCGAAAAAGTATGCAATATATATATATATATATATATATATAATATAATACATTCATGAAATCATATAAATAATATTAAATATAATATTATATATTATGTCGATTGACGAGCGATGGTTAATATTTCGCTTGTATACGTAAAACGATTTAAATATATTCACCTGTGCACTTACCAGCTAGATACATAAATTGTACAGGTATAATGTTCATCATAATTTTAAGTGGGTTAAATAATTCATTGATTATTATATAAATTTAAAATAAATAATACACGATTGATAAATTAAAGTTATTTATTTATTATTCATTACTTCATTAGACATCTTAGTTTCAAAGTTCTGGTCACTTGTAGACCCTGAAATGATTAATGATAGTTAAATTATTGAATGGCAATATAAAGGTTCGCTACATTCCGAAATAATGAAAATACCGAATTGTAATTATTATCGTTCATTTTAAACATACGGACATCAGCTTATAAAGTTAACAAACAACGATAAAACACCGATAGTAAAAATGTATAACTATACCACAATACATAGTTTATAAACAAATAGAGCTCCACTATTTTCATTAGTAGTTACTGAAAAGCGAAATACTTACATGTGACTTATTCTATGAAGATTAATGGAGGTCTCATGTCTTATCGTTGTATTCCCTAGATATGTTCATAGCTAGACTAGTAATTTGATTTCTTTTAAGTATGATTGACAGTTTAAACCATTATTTTTTTTACACCAATCATGTCCCCTTCCATCAAAATGATTTTTTATTTTTGCACTGGTTGAAAACTAAAGAATCGCTTAAGCGTCTGGAGCCTAACGACCAATTTGGTCGAACTCTTTGGATAACTCAGTAGTTCAGACAATTATAATAATAATCGTGTTGGAGACAGACGTCGTCATAATTTGAGCATTAAATTGGCCATCAGCAGGAAACCGATATTAAACATAGCATGATTTCAAGTACATAAAATATGTATAAGAACTATGGATAATGCTTTCCGTGTTTCTGGAATAATTTCACAGAATGTTTGAAAGTCGATAAATCAATTCTGCTACACGTAATGTTGTATAATATCATAGGACGACAGACGACAATTTTCTGATACATACCTAATTATATTTTACGTACGATCAGAACAATCTATATAATATGCATAGAAGGATGATTGATCATCAAACGTCAACGATACGTTGGTACTCTCTAATATCGTAAATATTTAATGGGTATAATGTACAATGTATACATATCGTAAGTATATACATACCTATTATATATATATATATATATCAATTTATGTATTTAAATGTGAAAACGGAAATATTCGTCACGTATGTTCTCAGAAACTACTCATCCGATTATCTTGGTTTTTTTTTTTTTAATGAAAAAATACATAGCGTAGAAGATTTTAAGATTATTTATGACTCTCAAGGTTAATGAAAAATTGATCTATGAATTTTTTAAATAATCGAAAACTATGAAAATAAATATATTATTTGTTTCATCTGTGTTTCCGATTATTAGTTATAATTAGAAATTAGTATTTTAGTGAATAGATGATGTATAATAGGATAAGTGATAACAGTATAACATTTTTGTTATTTTTAATTCAAACTATTAAAAATGTATGAGTTGTTGGAAAAGGATATCAAATTTGGTTCGTTAAAAAAAAAAAAAATAAAAAATACTATTTTTAAATGGTTAAAAAAAGCAACGATGGACAGGACAGCTATGTAAAGTTGATAAGTCGGAAATATCATCTATACTCCGGAAAACAAAAATATTATTTATCCATACGCGCGAGCATTAGGAAACCATAATTAACAGGGATGAATTTTGTCGACAGTGGACGATACGGGGATAGCTACAATACATATTTATACATACTATATTAAATTATAAACCTATTAAAAGCATATTAAAAAAATAAAATAACGTCGTATCATCGATGATGAATTACAATAATTTACAAACGAATATCGACATGCGTTGACGGGTGTATTACACATAATGATAATGTTACTCGGGAACATCAGAGATAATGAAGATACATATTTCCGACACATGGCGTTTAGAGGCACTCACATATTATTTTCACATTATTATGAAACATAAAGAAACGAAAAAATTGACATTCGGACAAGTTAATTAATTGTATATAAAAAATTATATTATATAATATTGTATATTGAATAGCGGTCCATTGAGCGGCGTTTTTTTATTTGTATGTGTTTGTGTTGTGTATATTGCGTTTTGTTTTTAGATAAAACTCATTTTTCCAACACATAAAAATATTATATTATAATGTTAATAATTATTATTATATTATGTATAGTCTTGGTATAAATTTCAAGCGAACTAAATTCCATAATATTATTTTAATCATTTATTTATACCAGGCCAGAATAGTCACAATTATTCATAAAAATGTCGTTATATATTAAAATATCACAAATTAAAACTGATTAACCTTAAATTTTGTTTTTACACCTATTGTTTTCAAAATAAAACTGTGAGTAATACAATTGTTATTTCTAACAGTAATTGTGTATACATTCAAATTTGACACTAATCAGATTGTATAAAAAAAAAATCTTTAAAGAGAAAAAATAGAGTACCTAAAATCATGGAAAAAAATATTATGAGTAGAAAAATATAACGTATTCACATAAATTAAAACGTTATATTATCATAAATTGTAAAAAAAAAATGTTGTTAAAAGTAAAATTGGATGGAGTGAGAAAAAAATATTATAATAATAATTGTACTCCAGTGGTTATAATAATATATACATTCGTCCAAAATAGGATATAAATACATATTCAAATATATGTAAATTAAAAAAATACCCTCTTTAAGTATAGCAACCGTCATCTTTTGATTTGTAAATGGCAACTATTATATTTTTTTTTATTCCGATAAGGGAAAATTAAAAAATGATAATGGTCCAAATAAAAATAATAACAATAAAAATATGTCTAAAAACTAAAAAACAATTTATTAAAAAGTATTAAAAAAGTGATTTCATTGTTATAATTGTAATACCTGTTTGTTTTTCACAATTAAATCTTTTGTGTTCAGTATTATGATAAATAATATAACTATTTAAAATTCTACACAAATGATAATGAATAATTACGGCAGGTACTATTTGCTGTATTTTAAAAACTTATCCACACGAATTTATAAGGATAAAAATGTGTAAAAACAACAACGCAATTTATCGATCACTTTTTATAAATATAAATGCCATAAAAATACATTTGATACAAATATAACGTGACATAGCACTTTTTACTTTGTAGAAATATTTTGCGAATTGTGTAAGCTCTGGTTCAAGTTCGTTTTGTTTTAGAATTTAAATTTTTCGTGTAGTAATCTCTTAGATTAGCCGGAGAGGTAATTAACATGGTATATTTTAATAACAACTGTAGAATAAGCCCTATTTATGTATCAATATTATCTGATGAATTATAAAGTAAATATTTTTTATTCATATATTTGTAAATAAATCATGATCAAAGATAAAAAAAATAAATAAAATATTAAAAAGAAGGAATAAAAAATAAATCAATATCAGAAATTTAGTCTAAGAATTTTATAAAATTAATTTTCACTCGAGTTTCATTGAAGTTACTAAGAGTTAAACAATAATAGATTAAATTTTATAATTTTTTTTTTTTACATTATTGAACAACTATTATTTCACATTAAAGTATCGAAAAATAAATTTAAAGAAATATAGTAATAATAGGTATATTTTAGATAGTAGATACGCTATTCAATTTTAAATTTAAATTTTGATGACATCGTAAATTCTGTATTTATAAAAAAACTTAATATATTTTTCTTTTAAATTTTGATTTATAGTTCATACACATTTTACTTGTATAACGTAGAAATTATCACACATAATTTATGACTCGCAATTTTCGTATTATAAATTATAATAATATAACTACCTAATATAATATCTCACATTATAATGTAGAACTATTTTAGTGTAAATTTTTAATATGTTAAGATTTAAAATACAATATTAAAAACTCTATACTATAGAGAAAATCAATATTGGATTTCATTTTTATGTTTTCAAAAATTGAAACATTTTAAATTAATCATGTGATATATGGCATCATTGTAACATCATGCATTAACAGATTGAGTAATATAGATTTACATATCATTAAAATTTAAACCGTTGAAATGCATTTACACTCTACTATTAAACACACTTATCATTTAAACGACACTACATAACAGATAATCTTTAGAAATAGAAAGTGCTGAATATTATAATTTTATGTTTAAACATTTATGAGAGAAAAAGACGAAACGAAAATCATTTTGTCACTTGATAGTGTGAGTGTTTTATTTAAAACGAAATTATGTCCAATCAGTTTTTTCAGCTGTCTGATTACAATCATGAAAAAAAAAAAAAACCACGAGCAGTAATGACCGTTTCATACACACGCTTTTAGGGTACGCATACACCGACCACGAAATTTTGTTTCTGGCTGCTGTCATCATTGCCATAACTTGACGGAAAAAAGGTGTGGCTCATAAATGAACGCAATCTCCATCGAATCAAATTATATAAAACATTATTTAAGAGTAATCACACGTTTATCAACATGTCATGTATTAAGATGTAAATATTATTTATATGGTAGACTAAATAAGAAGTAAAAATGAAAATTATAAAAATAAAAATAAAAATTAATTATGTAGGAAATAGAGGGAGATGAAAAAGATTAGCGAATCACACTATACATAGTTATAGCCAATGCTGGTTGTTTGATATTAGATATGACTGTTTTTTTTCAAGTGAGTATCGCGATATAAATACATAATATTTTTATTATTGCTTATCGAATATTTTTCAATAGATTCATTGTTTTTTTGCTCTCCATCATAATAATAAAATCGGAATCTATTTAATATAATATTTTATATAATTATGCATACTCGTATATACAATATTTTTTTTCGTTAGACGTAATACTTTTTTTTTTTTTTAGACTGTAAATATTTTATTGAATCAAAAAATCTCTAATGCAATGATTCAAAGGTTTATTTGATTATCATATTGATTTATAACTTTTTTATGTTGTAATTTAATTTACTGAAGCAGCAACAATATTATTATTATTATTTTTTTAAATGGTTGTGTACATAAATATTGAATATTGATCCAATAATGTATTCATATAATAATACTAAGAATTACAAAATACAGATTCAAGAAATTTATACTTTATTAAAAATTTATAATAATGGTCGAGAAAAATTAAACATTCTTAATTTTGGTAAATGATTTGACCATGAAAATAATACGCCAATGAACTCAAAGAGATGCGTAATTGACTAATTTGAATTTTTATCCTTAAGATAACTTTATATAATACTCACTATGTCCTGTGCAGAGATTAGTAATTAAAAATATGTTTAACACGGCGTGATGTATAGGCATTTTAGGTACATCAGTTATATTCTGTGCTTTGCTGTATTCAATAATATTTGATGCCGTTGCACTCTTCGTTAGAATTGTTTTATTTAAACTTTTTAAATTTTATTTTAAGCCACAAAGATCATTCAAAAAAAAGATTAAAGGGTAAAATATAATATTATCTGCAGGCTAACCGTTCTTAGGCGACACACAATTCACTTGACCGGAAATTCCCAATCCGGGTGATCCCTGACTGGCCGACTTTACAATGACCGTGCAAAACCGTTTATGACATAACGACAAAGTACTTTTAAAGTTTCTATTGGAGCACGGTTAGGTGGCTTTTGAAATAATGGGTACCACGATTGTATCACGATATCACGTTACACCGTTTGCTAGTCACAAAAGTCGTTCGAGCGAGATTGACTCGACTATAGCACAACGCACAACGGATCAATGGTGTCCATGATGGAGTTTAGAAAATTTGAAGTTTTCGAACGCTAGCAGCAGATATTCAAAATATAGTATTATCGTTCGTAATATCACTGGAGAAGCACATTATTAAAACGATTCGTCATGATTTATCGGTGACTTTAAACTGCAGCAGGCACGCAGCACCTATATGTGATTTTAAACTAAAAACAATGCGAACCATAAAAACAATAAAACATAGAATGCATATATTGGTACGTTATGTTTTTCACGAGCGTTTAAACACACTTTACGGCGTATTATAATATGTACAATAATTCAAACAAAATAATATATTGTTATACGATATACGGACTCAACAAGAACCCGTATTACCATAATATTATCATATTATTTTGTAATAGTTATTGGATTTTATATCTACGGCGTTGCATTAGTAAAAAAAAAAAAATCGTCTTTTCCACAATTCTAATAAATTCGCGCAGTTAAATTAATTATGTAACCACACCGGCGAGAGTTAAAACAAATAATTTAAGTTTTACACGGAAAATTAAAAATTATTTTTTTTTTTTTTATCTCAACGAGCCACAACATGATTTATTAGATTCTATCGCTGGAATACTGTCTATAATATATCATAACGAAGTTTATTCACGGTCACGTTATTATTTATATTCGTAAATTGATAAAATACAACGGGACGAGACTGGCTAATGAGAATATTTGTTTAAACAATTCTCGTACATCGCGCGATAATAATAATTCATCACGAGTTCCTTATATTAATGGTATATATATATACATATAAAATATACTGCGCGTCTTGGTTAAAACTGAGCCCCCAAGCTGAAATGTCTTTATTAGAAGGGGGCACAGCGAGTTCGTATAATTCAATCACGTCAGTCGTCGACATTTTTCTTTCACAAACATAACGTTTCTCGTCGTCGTAATTGAAAGCGACTCGATATTGACGACGGTTTTTATTTTTCTCTTTTGTTTTTCGTTTGAAGTTAATAATCAAATACTGTTATTGTATTAAGTTATGTATAATATGTAAAATGACAACAAACATTTACACTGACATGGACGTATTGGAGTTGACGGATATGCAGAGCAATCCATTTGACTACTATGCAATTTTATAATTTCGTAGCATTATTTTTGAATATTTATTACTATTAAACTACATAGTTACAAAATAAAAATGTCCGTATTTATTTTAATTTTTTTCATTACTTCATTGAAAATGTTATTTATTGTAATTTATTTTTATGATATACTCGTACTATAACTAAACACTTTTCCAAATTTTTGAGCGATCATTCATTATAAAATATACATTTATAATTATAAACATAGATCATTATTATTATCATAACACTTGTCCTATTATAAGGTATAGATAATGATATAATATAGTTGTAAAAAAATGACTTAAGCCTCTGAATCATATAGATTGACTGAATAGTGTATAAATGTTTAAATATTAACCATGTTGAACGTTTGATTTGTAATATAATATAATTCGTTGATATATTATATCAACGAATTAGGAATTAAAATGTTGCTGAAAAATTATAACTTTGCATATTTTTTACCGTAATTAGGTTTAATTTCCAGGTTTTCCAATGTATTAATATAACGTTACATTCATTTTAAAAGCATAAATTTTATTTAAAGATAATATTGAAGTCCATGAGGGTTCATATAAATTTCTTTGTATAACCTGGAACCTCTAGGCGTTTGTTTTAGTATAAAAATTAAATATTATAACCAGAACTTAAAAGTTTTAGTAAATGCATATTTTATTTTAGTAAGTCATAAAATATTTAAAGTAAAATATTATTTCGTTTCACACTTTCCTGATGTCATAAAATACATTTAATTTTACTAATGTCTGCAAATTTACAGTTTTTAGTTACATTTTTATAATTAAGAGTTTTAAGTGCTAGTTAATGAATAGTAGTTATAGTCATATTTTTGTATAATAAAGGAAATAATCAATATAACTTCAATTCAGTATACAAATATAAGAACAAACACATGCATTTTAATTTTCGAATAGTAGGTACATTAACGATTGTTTTTACCGATCACATCGGACAATTTATTCCATTCATCTCCAATAATTTTGTGATGAAGTCTGTCATATTTATTTGTTCTAGAATTTAACCAAATAATTATAATTCCTAAATACTATGTTATTCTATAAACAAATTAAACTTTGAAAAACTATCTATAAATTTAAAAAATAAATAAATAAATAATTTGCTTAAAAAGGAAAAAAACGGAATGTGAGGTATGTTATATTTATTTTATAAACATTCAGCCTAATAACAATAAAATGATAAAAATACATTTATCGATTAATATTATAACTAGGGCTAAAAAGTACCACTATAAAGTACGTTTTTTTACTATTTAATATGAATTTAAAGACATCGAAGTTAGTACCAAAAATAGTACTAAAAATTGGTAAATATACAAAATAAAATTGGTTATTCGTATTTGTACATTATCGTATATACGTTACGATACAGAATGTTTCATGGTGTTGTACTGTACCGCACATATAATTATTGACATTAAAATATAAAAATGATTTTTTTCCATCTCTCAGTTATTGGAATAAACCAAAATGAACTTACGGTTATAATATAAATGATGTTTTATATTTTCAAAATATTATAACACGAAAAAAAAACGATTGACAAAGACAAACTGGACGGCGAGATGTCCCGCATGCTGATATTATAAAATATTAACGTTGCATTATTATAATAATACATATTGTGCATCTATAACAGGCACAATGGGTTGTGAAATACAATATAATATCTACACATATAATAGTATATAATAGTACGATCATCATAGACCATATATCATAATATTCTATATTCTACCATAACTAAATGTCCAAAACTCGTCAAACCGTTTGCACCTTTCCGATGACCTAACACGTGCCGCATTGTGAATCGGTACAATAGGACACCGGGAATAAATTCAACCCCTCTTCCCCCATTGTAAGTTATTATCATAACAAACCAAACATTTCATTCTATTTTTCATTAAAATTTAACCGTTAGTATATTTATAGGACGTGTATCAAAATATTATATTATGCAACGCATAATTTATATTATGTCATATATGATTGCGAGCAACTCTATAGAGGTATTATGTAAATTTCTCACCGTTATCACTGTCTTTCTATTACATCCACCATTGACGTTTTTAAATATAATATAGGCCTTCAATATTGTCATCGTAGTCGGAAGCCTACCGGTAGCGTGCCGAATATATTAGATCTAAATTATTAAGGCCATCAGTCAACGAGTTTGAAAGTGAAAAATGGTTTATCCGTTTGTAATTATGTCCGTTGTATCGTTTGTATGAAATCTTCATGTAAAAAACATGGTAGGTAGATGTATTGTTGATGGTGAACTGATAGTGTTATGCATTATATAGATAAAAAAAATAATTTAAAACAAATTTGTATCCATCTATCTAAATACAATTAGTTATCTGAGATAAATAATGTATATAATTTCCTGAGTCAAGTCTTTCAATTTTTTTTTTTTTTATCTGCCCAGTATAATACAGCGTGCAGGGATTCTCCTAAACAAATGATTTTAATCCATGTCTTTCGATTTAATTGTCGAATAATTTTTATTATACTATGTTAACCACGTATATTCCTATTATTATTATTATAATTCTAGAAGGTATCACAAAATACGAGTATACAATTTTTAAATTATTTGTATTTTCATCAATTTTGAATTTGGTCATATTTGATCTATTATCTGAATAATTGCTGGATAATCTCTGTGCAATACTGTAAGTTATGTTGGACTTGGTGTAAAAAAAAATCTGATTTCGACTCATTTCACCCCGCAATGTGAGTTATATAACAAAAGAAAAAAAAACTCACAAACACTGTATCTCTACTAGAATTATTTTGTTTGTTAAATGAAATAGACAATGATTAAGTTTCCCCGTGTTTTCAGGCTATGGCAACGTGACTCCGCGGACGCTAATGGGCAAACTGGTTACCATATTGTACGCGATAGTGGGCATGCCATTGTTTCTTTTGTACCTATCCAACATCGGTGACATATTGGCCAAGAGCTTCAAATGGATATACGCGAAATGTTGCCTTTGCCGGAATTGCAAGAAACGCCGAAAGCGCATGTTGGCCATACAACGAAAGGAACAGTGGAAGGTATATATACCTGTATAACAATTGACGGCACAATGCCATCAAATAATATAATAATAATATTATACGTAAAGTGTAACAAAAATAATAATAAATATTATAATATACTGGCAGTGGCCTGCGCTGCACTGTCGATAGTAAATCAAAAATGACATTGATGTATCGCCTTCGCGAGAACGGCACTTAATCTTTAAACTGGAAGTGTGCGGCGCGGGGGCCAGGGTAACTGGTGGTTCGGTCTCCTCTCCCCGTCGAGTACCCACATCATAATAACATTATACCATGTTATTATTTATTTTTTATTCATATTCACGCAATAACAGCAGTTATTTTAGAACGATGTCGACTTTTGTGTTTTGTGAAATACTTACACAACATTTTAATAATACAATTACGTGCTTTGATGGTTTTCCGATGAAAATTGCATTCGAATATAGGTCGCGTAGTATTTTTTCCGTGTTAGCGAAAATTTTAAAGATGTTGACGACCACCAATCATAATATTATATGCGTAGAGATAAAAATCTACTTCAGAGAAAATTTTTTCTCAGCGTAGAAATATAATCATTCTGTATTTTTATTATAATCCACGTCGTCTATCCTATGTCACTGTATACATACATTATATACATAATATAATATTATATATTATTAGAGTACTGTTATAGGATTCGGAATGATTTTTCTTTCAAAGCCCTAGTTGACATAACCAGTACCGCCATTCATTTGTTGTGCCCGTCATTTTTGTATACACCGTCGTTATAATAATAAGAGTAATAGTAATAATAATAATAATAATATTTTACAGATGGATATGCGAGACTTCAAACTGAACACCGGCGTGCTTACTGAGGGTGAGGAGAGCGACGACGAGGGCACGACCGACGGAAGTTCCTCGTTAAGCTTCAACGACACGCAAGAGGTTACCGTGCCCATCCTTTTGTGTCTATTCATAATGGTCGGGTAAGCGAACGTGGTGGTAGTGACGATATAATAATAATATTATATTATTACGATATGAGACGATAACGTGCATTTACGCGTTAGAAGCTCATTATGTAAAATACATTAAACAGAACTTAAAATTACATTGAAATATTAATTTTGATAAAATTCTTAATACGAAAAAAAAAAATTGATAAAACAAAAGTTAATACTAAGAGTTCAAGTTTTTTGATATACGTATAAAAATAATAATTAACAACACGTACTCAAATAATTGAAACAATAAATTATGAAATTTTTATTATAATTTCTATATTCAAGCATTTAAATTGATATCACATTTTCACATCGGTAAACTCAAATCATGAATTAATTTTAATATATATATATATATATAGATTATATATCAATATAATATTTATAATAATACATGTAATTGCCTAAATAAATCATCTATATTGAACCAATAATGCGTTCGAGTGTAATCAAAATCGTATCATAAAACGGAATCGTTATTATGCTATATAATTAAAATATATATGTTACCATCAATGTCGTAAATTAAGGTAATGATGATATTGACTATTTAATTCATATAATAATATATAGTGTTTGAGTAAGTTAGCCATTATCTATAATGGGCATAATACTTATGACATTGACTTGATAAATCAGACGATATTATAATTGTATAGATTGGCTAGTCATTATAATACTAAACCAATGTTATATCTTATGGTTTTAATACTCACATCAAGATTAGATATCTATTTATGAATTAAAGACCAAACATAGTTATATTACTAACGAAACTATAATGATTGATGATCTATTTAAGTCTTTGTATGAGCTTTGAAATAAAAAATCATCGAATCAAAATCGAGGACAAGTTTCTAAACCAATACTTCATAATACATTCAACACACAAACTCAATTTGACGTTATTTACGTGCAAAGTAATCATTTTAATGAATTTAAATGTATTATTTATTATAAGGACAATATAACAAAATGTGTACTATTTAGATCTTTAAAATCAAAATATGCTAAGAAAAGTGCATTTATAGTGCATATGATCGATGTCTTTATTACAACATTTAATGTAAAAGCAATTCTTCACCCTGACAATAGAAGAGAGTTTTTAAACACTGGTATAACTGAGTTTAATGTGATGTGGAGTAATTTAAAAATAGTTCATGACAAATCAAGCCACAACCAGAGCTAAGGGTCGAACGAGTGAATTGCGTTGTTGAAAATAATATGTTAGGTTTTATAATAATATTGACAACACGGATGCCTGAAAAAAGACTGTCTATTGGAAATAAAATGTATTCAATTTAAAATTGGGTTTTTTATTCAGGTGAAAAATGTAAATCCAATTTTGTATAAAACAATTGATAGTTACGAAAATTTAAAACTAACTAGGAATTTAAAAGGTAAATTTTTTAAAGAACTTGACTAGTTAGTTGAATTTATAATTAATTTAATAACGTAAGCTATTTTAAATATTCTTAGTTATATATTTAATAAATGTATTTACCTTATCGCAATCATGTTAGATTTTTATTGACTAAATTATCATTGACTACATAGTCTTAGTCAATATGACAATTACTAGCCAGTAGCCGATCATAAAAATTACGCTTCAAACTATTAAATTGTTTCTATCATTATTTGTCTTAGTCAATCATTTTTTAAAACGACTAGCTAATTATATCAATTACTATGAAAAACAGTCATAGTCGACACAGACCAGTCATTTTAAATAATGACTAATTAATATCATTGATGGTAACATATAATTAATCGACACGTTTTATCTGGTGTGAATAAAACAAAATTTAAAAGTATATAACGGACTATAAAATGCTCAGCTGATCTTTTAAGATTTATAAATGTATTTCCTATAAAAAAAATGTTTTGAAAAGCGTACGTCATAAGAAAATGGTGCGTTCAGATGGTTTACTTTAATTTTGAGATTTTCATTCTCGTTTTAAACACAATTCACTACCAGAGAATTTTATTTTATTTCTCAAGTGGTATTTTTTATTTTACGTTTTGTATAAAAATAAAACAAGTAAGTCCTACTGTATTTACATTTTCAGAACGTTTTGAATATTAAAACCTAGGTGGTATTGAATATTGTGACATTTGTTATACGCTTATGAATCACGATATTCCGAGAAAGAAAAACGGACGATTCAAAGAACTGTTTGTAGGTTCACTTTATGCTTAACATTATTCTATACATGCTAAGCTCCATGCTCGATGTATTGGTAATTCATATACTATTTTTCTATTTTTCTCAGCTCAACTAAAGACTAAACTATTTCTCGTAAGAAAAAACTTGCCGGTATAAATCAATCGTTTACTAGGTATTTAATACAGTATTTTTTTATACATTTTTATTTACAATTTTATATTCCCATTTACTATTATGATATAAACTTAAATAATGTATTTGTAGTTATTTGTACATCTTATTTAATATTATGTATCCCAGGAAGTTTTTTTTGTAAAAATAAGCCAAAAATTATGTTGATAAAATAATAGATAACACTTTTAATATCTGTCTAGCTTAAAATAGTTCACTTAAAACTTAAATGTGTTAAATTGTATTTTATTATAAAATGATAACACTTACGTATACATTTTGAATTTTTACACTCGTAATTCGTAAATACATTTATATTAAATATGATTATACTCATTATTGCTTACATAGAATGAACAATATACCTACCTATCACAAATTATGTATAGTAAAACATACACAATAAGAATAAATTAAAGTACTAAAAGAACACGAACATGAAGTAGAATAAATAGATTATATTGATATAGGTACTATATTAAAACAATTAACACGTCCACAATAAATATACAAATTCTAAAATAATCTTTACCTGTAAAATTATCTTCATAATTTATCTCAGATAACTATTTCGTTAAAAATAAATCAATTTATATTTTAAACTATACTTCATATAAATGTATAAATCGTTATCATACATTGTATAGATAATGCACAACACTGGTCCAAGATACCCAAGGTACAAGTATGTGTTTCCGAAAGAACTAATTAAATAAAAACATTTTTTTTCCTTTTAAATAGTATAATATTTTTAATCGAAAAAACATAATTGCTCTTGGAAGCCCTTAACATTTCAGAAAGAGTCTGGTTCGACAAACAACTGTTTCTTTCTGTTTAAGTATAATAAAAAGTGAAAAAAAAAATCTCCACACTTAATCACCTTTTCATAAGCATCAGAGAATATTTTGATTAAAACACCGTAACCTTATATTGCCACCCGGATCGATATACTTAACCGGGCTCACGATAACGGTCCCGTGGAATCGGTACAGCAGATCGACAGCGAAAGAACGCTTTTCATAATTTTCGCTTTTTGCAATCCTGACGTCGGTAGGTATCGATGTAAATTATTTACGAGCCAATAATCCCCACTGGCGTTCTGTAAATTATCCTGTTATTTTGACGTCTACACTTCAATATTTTATTTCGTGCGAAATTTCATCATTTTCGTCCGACGCGAACACTGTAGTTTAGCCTACGACGTAATAATATTATTAACAGTATAATTATTATTAGAGAGTTATCGTGGTGTTTTGATTTTTTTGGTTCTCCTATTGTGTATCGTAATTCTAAACGGCGGACAGTTTCTCCTCACTACAGATCCTAATAAGCACGTAACCGTTATCGGCACAGAAAACTTATTTTATACAATCCTGTAGTTAGCTACAACAAATTGTTGTCACGTGTTTAAATTGCACTGAGATTCCGTGTATGTAATATTAGCGTTCGTCTACTTATAACCATGTACAGTGCGTATGACATTTTACGCGATGACTGACTACTTAGAACGAAAAACAAAAGTTTCAAGCTATTGTTTTTGTTACCACAGGGTCGATGGTTGTTCACAATATGCACAAAATATTCGCTAGTAAAAATGTTTTGTCACTAGACATTCATCACAGTATGAGCTGAAACGTAAAAATGTATCTCCAAGCCTTCAAAACCTTCGAAAAACATTGATAGTGAACGAATACTGCAGTAAACGGTAGATATGAGTATATAACATATTAATATCTTTACAAAATCACAAAGTTTTTTGGTTGAAAAAAAACAATACATGATTGCTATATTTATATACTACATATTCTTCACAACACTCTCACATTGATATTTTTAAAAGAAATGATAATAATTATTTTGCATTTTAACTTTTGTAATGGTCACGCGTTTTATTAAAGCGCGAATTCAAAAGTTATGTAGGTAACATAGTATAATATTTTTTTAGGCTTCTTCTTTAACCCATCTTAGTTTAAAGAATAAAGATATCGAAATTTTGTTTTAACGCTTATCGTTATCTGGGCAAATATTAAATACTACATGTAACCTGGTAGGTAAGAATATATATATATATGTTAGTTCCAATACCGTGAAAAAAATGATATAATATGTAAACTTCTTCAAGATGAAATACAACTTATTATGTAAATTCTTATGTTTATCATTTAACTTTTATAAATATTAAATATTTATTTGTATAATAAAATATAATCTTATAATAATTTATACATTAAAATATAGTCAAAATTGTAAAAAAATCATATAAACAAATCATAATATCATAATATAATTCATAAATAAATAGTTTAAAAAAATATATGCCTTTTGTTTTATGTTGTATGTAGTCAAATAGATGCTAATGTTTCGAAAAAAAAAACAATAAACAAAAAAAAAAAAATCAATACAGTTAATGTAAGAACTGACATACTATGTTATTGTTTTCTATCGTGTAGGAACTAGGAAATAACATATACCATTTATTCTATCTATATTTATTCTAGGTACAAAACTTGTGGAGTTCTATATTAGAAAATAATTATTCACACTACCCTCTTGAAAAATTGCTAAAGGTTAATTCGGATGTCGAGCGAATACATCATAGTATAAAACTGAATGATTAAATTTTATGCCACTACCACGTTCATTCGTTTGATTATCACGGTTAATGTGCTGGTTATAAGTTTTAGTGACTTTATTTTAATGTTTCGAAAACTATAATATTTAAATAATATAGTTCACGCCACAGCCGAGGAAAAAATTATTTGTTTTCCTTTTTTTTTTTTTTGCATTTGAGTTATAGTCGTTTTTCACTGTTCTTCTTCCGAGTGCGACTAACTCGGCTATATAAAAAACGATCTCTGTCGCAAATTTATATTAAGTTCTTGTTGATTTGAAGTTTTCTCAATTAAAAAAATATAAAACCCAAAACTTCTCCGACGAGAATTGTTTTATGCTATTTTTTTTAGTCTTGAAAAATATGTTCACATTAAATTACATTTATTTTTCTTGGAAACGTTTAGTTGTCAAACATGAATCATCTTGACAAACCGTAAAAAATAAAAAAATAATAATAACTGTGCACAACAGAAAGATATTTGTCATTACACCAAAAACAATAATTGGTTGGAAAAATGAAACAACGCGTTTAATTTCAACTCACAAGAAACAGAACTTAATTGACAACAGACAATACGAGATGTAATTACCTACCTACTTAAATAAGTGCAAAAATCGTAGTCCATCGAGACTTCATAATTATCCAGTTCATACCTATATAATTTATTAAAATGAAACGATTATGACATTTAATCACAAATTTTGATTTCATCAAATCATATCATTACATTTCGTCTCGTTTTGTAGTAATAAGTTCACTGCCGAAATTCATTGATGATTTTAATAATTATTAAAAATGAACGATCGTTTCATCCGGGGGAATTAACGTTGTGCGTATAATATACTGCTCAATAAAATTTTGTTTCAGTATTTATAATCACAATTGTTTATTGTCAATGATGGATTTCTAATCGTTTTTTAGAAGTACCTATATATTTTGAATACCTTACGAGAATTTGTGTAATTGCTTCATCTGTATACCTTTAGTCCTCACAAATCCATTTTTGGGTTAAGTATGAAATATAGTACAATTTCAACTTTTCAATATTTATCATATAATATATCATAATAATATATTATAATATTATGTTCTATAGATACGTTCACACATTAACTAATATTCGTTTTCAAGTATTCGTTTTCACTTATTACTGTAGGCTTTGAATTGACAATAAATAATCATTGTTAGCTTTATTGAAAATTGTTTTTTGACAATTGTATTTAATTTGAATAATTATAATATTAAGTACCAGTTGGTATTCAATGTCATAAATAATTAAATTTTTATTATTATATAAGATAAATAATTATTATGATATATAAATCAGAGGACACATATACTGCGATAATATTTTAGCTTTAAACATGTATCTATTATAAAAAAACATAATCTAAAACAGTCAGACGTGTACAGCTTTCAAATCTATCACATTATTGATTTAAAAAATCGTGAATTAATAATAAATGATTGATTTAATGAGTGGAAAGTATTACATATACTTTATGTTCAGCTAAGAAATATATTAAATAGGTATATTGTGTATTGAATAAACAATATTAATATGCTATAAATATTTTTATAGTTTTATATGAGTATATTAATATTTTATTTGAAGAGCCATTTTTTTTTCAAATTTGAATAGAAAAAGAACTAAAAGTTTTTATAAACGTGTACAATAATACTGTACTTAGTTTGGTTATGATATATTTTTTGCTACGATTGGCTGGATAGAATTACAATTTCGCTTCGTCTGAATGTAATTATATTTAAATAATTGAGATTGAATGATGTGCCATTTCAAACGTTTTATGCCGTAAACTATTTAATATTAAATGAATAGTATGTAGCATACTTTAAAAAGGCACTTAAAATATTTTTGTAGTACTTAATAGGCTACAAAATGTCTATCGATTCTAAGAAATATTGGGAAATATGTTATTTCAAAATATCCACGAATTTTTGGACTCGCCATTTGGAAAACCATAATGTGCAAATATAGAATCGGAATCATAAGTACTAACCTATTATATAATACCAGATTTGATCTATTTAAAATATATAATGATAACGTATTATAATCGAAATGGAGCACACAATTACACTTTTGATATTTTGATCTTAGCCATTAGGCCGAGAAGCGAATTACATAAAATTAACGAATTTGCGAATTAAAATAATAACATTCGAAAGACACAAAAAGGTGGCGGAGGAAAAATTATAAACTTAAGATGCAGAAGAAAAAGGACGGGGTCTGCACACATAAAGATGTCCACATCACAGAATATTCAGATGTACCAAACATCTCGAATATACAGCACCTTCACATCTAACGCTTTTACATGCACAAGTTTACTTGAGTTAAATATAATAAACTATCAGTTTTCAAATACAATTAAATTAAAAAATCATTTTGATTCTACTACTTGAAGACACGAAAACTAGGCGCACTACAAATATATCAGTTTAAAATATTTAGACAGTAATTAAAAAAATGACACTTAATCGATTGGCAAACTGCTTCGGCCAATTTAATATAAATAATATAATCATGCATTATTATAATTATAATTATTATGACTTTATTTACTATACAACTTTTCCAGTTATCAAAAATAAAGGCCGAATTTACTTAGTTTACTAGGTAGTTAAATAGCAATCATTATATTTAATTATATTTCCTATTAATTTGAAAAACATAAAAGTTAATTAAAATGTATATCATATCCTATTGCTTAGAAATATCTACAAATTAATTTAGGACTAAAAAATTTATCTTTTTTTTTTCGAAATATTATGTTGCATTTAATTTGAATGGTTTTAAATTAATTCAAAGAATATAATAATTTTCTGTTTATTAATTTAATAGAGTTAAATGTATTTTTGCTTTAACCATAACACCTAATATATGATAAAAAATATAATGATATTTTAAAAAGTTTAGTAACTATTTAAAACAATTTACTATTGTAAAATCATCATGTGCAAACCAAATGGAAATTAAAATGAATAATAAAGCTTCTTTAAATTTAGTTAAATTACTATTTTTTCTCACTATTTAACTTTAACATTTTTAAGTTAAATACATTTTTGCTAGCAATCAACTTAAAATTTAATGACTAAGAAATACTTAACTGGTTTTAAATTTTCACTAACCTACCGCTTTTGTTAATCACTATAACATATTATATATTTTTTGGTTATAACGACACGGCATTAAATTTTCAGGTTTATAGCGGAATTATATACTGCGAAATAATATTACAATCGATATTTTGCCAAATCTCATAGGTATGACGTGAGTTAAAATGAAATACTTATAATATATGTTATTGTTATTATGTTTTAATACGACTGAAGTTATGTTTTACGTGGAAATTTGGAATGTAGGTTACCATTTTAGCAATCTAAATAATATAATGATATACTCCTCCCAGCATGCAATTACATGGTGAGTTAATTCACAGAACTACTCTCGTTTAGCACGTAATAATATATATTAATATTGTATAAATTTTCATACTGCGTATGAACACTGAACAGTGATAAAAAAAAAAAATACCAAATGGGAAGCCAATGTGTTTATTTCACGGATTTTATATTTTCCTGTGTAATTGAACTTTCCAAGTTATCATTTTCTAACGATTTATTGAAATAATAATTATAGTATGGATGAGGGTAAAGCATACGGTTGTAAGTTAAAATCATGTTTTTAGAATACTTAAAGTATTAATGTAACAATACAAATTTGGTTGTAAAAAATTTAATTACGCTTACACGTGTTACGTAAAATCGGAGATGGTACAAAACACATAAACTTTTAAAACCAGTGCCTATTTTTTTTTATTGTTCTTAAGTATTTTGAATTATTTGAATTATGTTATTATCTTGAACGTAACAATTAATTTATTACACGAGTAATTATTATTATCGTTTTAATATAATTATTATTGTAGTGTTACAAAAATATTACACATAATATGATAATATTAAAGCTAATGCTTTTAAAAGTATGAAACAAAACTTTTGAGTGAGAACATACACCACGAGTATTGTACATGAATTATTAGGTCAGGTTGGATAATTTTTAACCCTCGGAATGTGATTAATTGAGCACCTTTTTGTTTCTCTTAATTTATTGGGCACGCGTGCTCGTACGAGCAGTCTAGTTTTCACTTTGAGTTTCTGGCGATTGAATCGCATGTATACCACTGGACAACTATGCGATATTGTTTTATCCACATCTCTTTCTATCCCTCAGAAATTCAGCATACAAGTTTAAATGGATACGAGAGCAGATTTCTAAGAATAAAATCCCTCAAAAAAAAAAAAAAAAAACCAACGCTTGCACGTATTATTGTACGTATACTCCCGAAACTGTCGTAACATTTCGTTTGTTTTTCTCCACAACGCGCCGTCGGCACAGACGAGCATAGGTTAATAAGGCGGCCGAACCCGATTCATTATTACTACGCCCCCGAGGGCGTCCGGGGATTTACCTTTTTTTCTATACAGTTCGAGTGGAAATGAGTAGTGGAAAAAACACCACAGAACACAAACAACATCCAAAGTGTTTTCACAGAGTGATATTTCGTACGTGGCAGGCAAAGCACGGACAACCGAAATGTCAATGCAATTCAACCTACACGATTGCAACGACACGCAACGCATGTGTTTATTAATAATAGTAATTCATCTATGTCGCTAATGAAAAATAAGTCATTTTTTTACATTTTTTTTTTTGTGTACACTTTTATAAGAACTATTCCTCTTATCGATGGAATCACGTATTTTTTTTCTATTTCTATGAAATATGTAATACATAGTAGTAAATCACACATGTTTATATGCCATCAACAGACTTATTTTGGTCAATATAATACCAATTATCTGCGATATTTACAAATATAATATAACACGATTTAATCAAATACAATCAATACCAAATATCAATAATTATGATATCCAAAGTAAGAGTAAAAACATAATTTACAGATGACTATATAATAATATATTGTGTAGGTATGATGATATTATCATATCATTACCTATTATCATTGCAATTTTATTAAGTACAATAAACCTGCAGAGATTCGAGTAAAATGATAAAAATATCTATGATTTTTCAGATTTTCAGAACTATTACTTTTATGTGGTTTAATAATTCATTTATATATTTATATTTAATAATTTATGTTAACAAATATGGCATAACATATTATACTTCTACTATAATTAGAGAGTAAATTTAATGAGAAACACGATCCATTAATTACACAATTGCTCAACTAATTCATAATAATATATTCAAACAAATTTAAAACTAGTCATTATAAATAGACATCGATTAATAATAATATTATGCTGTATGCTATTACAATTAATATTATAATCGATGTCTTGTATAGTATATATATATATATTATATTCAATGTATTCATTGAGAATCATACATTTATAAACGATAAAAATAAAAATAAAACAACACGAGATACTTTACTTTTCGTCAGCGAGCTCAATAAAATGGAATGTTTCACGATTTCGTGGAACGTCTCAAACTTTTCAGACACTATACACGTGTACTATATTATTAATAGTTACGACCAAAGCGATTGGGTTTCGTTTCACGCGAGAATAATGCGGCTATCAGCCCGGACTCACACGCGCGTAAGCGTGTACCAACTGCGATATTGTAACAAACGCCCGGGCGATAACGTTGAGCACGGCGACGGCTTTGCATATAAAATATATTGCGCGTGATTTATTCACAAAGGACAGAGACGACGGTCGCGGGATCGGGGCTCGAGGTGTTGGTCCATATCATAGAGCAGTGAAACTTCCACGTTACGCGAAGTCTCAACGGACAAAAAGAGAAATAATTCTTATTATAGAGAAATTCGTTGAATGCAAAAATACAAATAAAAATGTTTCGTTGAACAGAAAATTTCTTTTGAACGGATGTCTCTTTGTATTTACTGTATATCAGGGTTGTGGGGTGTCGTGTCTTCCGGGAAAGGTGGATATATATTCACTTAGCTTCCGGATATTCCGTGCCGGCCTCGCGGGATAACACGCGCCGACGGCGACGTCGTAATATTATTACTTTTGATCTATGTTCGCGCATTACTAACGAAAATATTATAATACGATTATTATCATAACTACTGCGCTCAAACGTTTCCACACACGTTCGATGTAATATATTATAGGCGTGTATAACGATGGGTCGGCGGAACCCAATAATAACACATGAATATTGTACCAAGCAGCCGTTCTCGAATTCCTCGTTTTCTTTATTTTTTATTTTTTCTGCGACGCATAAGGCGGTGGTCATGATTAATACGTCGGTTGACGACGATACTGTATTTTTCGCTATATTTGACGTGTATTTCATCACCAATGCGGAAATATCGTACACCGTATAACGATGATACCTAGTACGATGGCTCGTCCGTATATAGCTGTTCATATATCGTGAGAGCATATACTACGGACAGTGACCTACATCCGGTATCCCTTCAGTATACCAACGGTGACCTGTATGTATCATGTTATAAACTGTGTGTATTTTCAAAATGATAATAATAGTAATATTATACTGTTTGTGACCCGAACTCGCCACTGCGAGGTCGCACTTACGACTTACCCGCTCTGTATAATATAAATTCCGCCGTTTTTTAATTATCATTAACTCCGTAAATCCCTCTACTATAATTGGTAAAATGATGACAAGACAACAACAGGTACACTAGGACACTAAAGGTCCACGATTGTATGAAATTTGATAAGCTAACAGTAGCGTGGGGTGACGAGTATTTTATTAGCATTTTGGTGTATTATATTAGTGTGATTATTTACAAGGTCACGTATTTTCTATGAAAAGGTTTAGAACTTTGTTGAAGCTGTCCATCAGTATCCCTGGTATTAATATGATGCTAAGTTTATTATAGTCACGAACATGTTTATACAATTAAAAAAATCAACAAGCAAACACAAATTAAAAAATAATATTTGAATAATATTAAAAATAAGAATTGGAAATTTAATTTCTTGTCATAGAATTATTGCTGTCCTATTTATTTTGTAGTACTATACTATTCTTCAAAAATTAAAGTTCAATTCATCTTTTTTAAAACATTATTAAAATTAACTGGTTAATCTATAATAATTTTTCGATCAACATTGATAGAATTTTTATCGACATAATTACGTTTCGTATAAGTTGTATTTGTATTACTGTAAACTTATTGTTACTTTTGTATAACTTAAATGATAAATTTGTCATATGGTATTTATGTTAAAATATTTATAATCAACACTTTATTGTGTTAAACCTACTGTAAATTTATCTATATATCCACAGATATAGATAGCCTATGGCCAGGAATGTCTTATTTTGTATTATAATAATAAGAAAAAGTTGTATTTGTAATGATAACATAAATTACTTGATCTATAGTTATGTAAGCTGAGTAAATGTATGCATTATAATATGAATTGAATACTTCAGGTCTGGATATTTTTGGATTATTGAAATTATAAAAGTTTACTTTCCCTAAATATTATACAAGGGAAACATGTGGTTTCTATAATATAATCAGCAAATTCAATGCCATCCACGCGTTGTAGCTATTTCTGTACTGATGCCATATGGATATAATCTGTTTGATAATTCCATTACTTCATCAAATGGAAAATTGATTTGAAAATATATTTCAACCAATTACCAAGTATGTAATAACAATCATATGTTTTAATAAAACCATTTAATTGTTCAGATCTAAAATGGCAATAAGATAAATGGAAATGACAACAAATGAATTGACAATCTGAAAATAATTTAACAATAGTAACATCAACAAAAATTTGATAAAATTTGAATAAAGTCTTAGTTTTTATAAATAAGTTGTAGCAAAATATCTAATAAAAAAAAAACTCTAGAATATATAAGTAAAGTAGATATAAGCAAAAATTAAATTTTTACACAATATATCAATTATCAAGGATGGTTTTAAAGCAGCAAATACAACAGATATCTTTTTGTGAACTAAAATTCTTCGTACGATTTGACTTCTGATTCAGTACAATATGATGGGTGTATAAATTATGAGAGGAGTGGCTTTCAGAGAACTTAATAAAAAATCATTATACTAATATTTATACTTAAAAATGAAACTTAATTTGAAATAACTTGCTATTACTCAACATTATTATTAGATTCTAAACATATCAATGAATATATTGATTTTACAATGATGTGAGTTTATTATCATTATTATTATTTTTATGAGTCAACTATAAGTTGTTGAATAGTATTTTAGTATGTATATAAGTATGTTAAATGTTCAATTTTAAGGGTTTTTGGATAGAGAATTATTTATAATTCATACTTCGAAGAGGTCAAAATTAAAAATAAACCAGATATTTAATAAATTTAATTTAATTATTTTTATTTTTGCATAAGTCAAAAACGAACTAAAGGAATTTAAAATGTTTACACAGTACTTATAATATTTTCTCATATAAATTATGAATGGATTAATTCACAATATATTTCAACTTGTTTCGAGATATCTATTTATAGTTTGGTTTTTTATAAATATCAATAAAAAACTTATAAATAGGTAGAAATACTTGATAATTGAGTACACGGTTAATAATAAGTGGATTGTTTTCTATCAAGAACATGAACAATTGATAGTCACAACATTTTTTTATACGCATTTAAACTCAGAATTTTAACAAGCTTCGTGAAAATATCGTAAAATGTAAGTTATTTTGTAGTTCGAATAAAACGTTCTGTTCATACCTCAACAGAGTTTAAAATTGAATTCAATATTCTTTATAAGTTTTCAAAATATATACGTACCTATAAAAACTTCTATTAAATTCCTAATTAATTTTTTATGAGCATTAAAAGTTCAAATTTTTACAACATTGAATATTCACGAGTGTAATATCTATTATTTTTCAAACGATTTTCGTGTTTTTTCGTAATCCAAAAATTTGGAAGAAAAAATAATATTATTAAATTCGAATTCAATACACTCTTAATAGTGATCCACTAGGCACCTAATGTACAGAAGAACGGTATCTACCTTTTATAAACTACAATATTTTACTGTTATTCCATAACTTTTTTTTGTAATCAGAGTATAATTCGAGGTAACAATGGTTCACACTTAAAAAGAACATCGTTATCCAGCATCAAAGTGGCTGCGTAGGTGTCGATGTTGTGTTTGTTTTCTTCGTAATAATATTGCTGGTTCTACTACGAGTAATATTCCATCGTTAAGTATTTCTACTTTACGATAGTACAATAATATATTAAAATATCTACCTGCTGATATTAAAAACCATAAAACGGACGTATTGTCTACACTCTACAGTTCACGTGCGCATAAATTTCGTTTGAAAACATTTTCAATTCCGTTTCCACCGATGTGGGATCGTTCCAATACTCATGGCGCAATACGTAGGCCATAAATATATTGCATACGTTCTGTGCTACAGGCTACTACAACTACGGTACTACTTATGCTACTAGCTGTGTGTACAAAGGTTATATATTTTTTGTTCGTTATTTATTTCATTTTTTTGTCTCTTACCCGACGACCTGTATCACGTGTAGAGGATATATTATACGGACGACAGAGACCGCCGAGAACGGCGTCGAAACGGCATACATTTTATTGTCGGCTCGCTCTAGAGGCGTTCGACGGACTGATTTATAGCTGGCGGCCCTGTCGCCCGCCATCGTCTGCTTCTTCTTCTTCTTCTTCACGCTTCCACCACCACCGTCCGATCGGTCGGTGGGTAGGTAGGTTGGGTGTCTTGGAATACAAACTCCACCGGCGAGACTGCTGCAGTCCGTAGTTTCCGCCGCGGTATTAAAAGCGAAAAAAGAAAATATCTGGCGGCAGCGGCAACGACGGTGACTGGTGGTTGAGGCTCCGACAACAATACGAAACGGACAGGACGAGGGATAATAGCGGGCTGGGGGACGTATATTTGCTCGTAAATCGTATTCGAGGGCGAGACTTTCGAATTGGATTCGTCACTGAGTTATTGTTCGCAGTATTGCCCCGCTGCGGTATTCCAGAGCCGATACAATCGACATAGTTATTATTATCATCGTTTCCGGGCTCCACGAAGAACCCAAACGATTTCGATGACCAGATTACGCGAGTGGTTTATACCGCTACTTATAATATCATATACGACTGCATTGTTTACCCGTCATTGTCTTTCTTATTTTACCATTCCGTTATTCGTATATAGATATCTACGTACAGACTATAATTGCAGCCTACGAATTTGGTTATCCGGAACCGGAGTATAAGTGACAAAAATCGACTAAATGAGATCGCTTAGTTCGCATCAGTGTCGTCAGCCATTACCTATGTGGTCCGTGTTACTGACCTCCACCACAGTTCTGGTATGCAAATAATACAATAATAATAGTATAACTGTGTATATTTCAATAATTTAACTCGGACGTTATAGCTTATCAACAAACCCAGCGACAGAAGAAAACTTACTCATTGATCTCAATAACCAACTTGTCGTGCACAATATAATATTATATGGCTTACAAATTGTTAAGACTCTTCTGATATGGAACGAATCGTAGTTTTATCAACGTTTTGAAAACGTTAAGTCGTATAATATGGGCGCATTATGTCACATCGGGGAAACAATATCGTTATTGTTTGTAGTTATTTAAATACTATGATATAGTTGTATTATATGATCGAGTCATCGTCGTTTTGCTGCAACTGCCGTTATTAATCCATTAATGTACACACCATAAAACTTTGCATGCCAGTAGTCATTTTTACGACCACGCTGTATCCACAGCGGTTAGTCAGTTGGTGAGTCCAAAATTCCGTGAAAATAATATTACGTAGATTTAACAATGAGTATTCGAATAGCATATGAATTCGTAAAACATGGGACATTATTATTACGTATTCGGATCGTGTGTGAACGAAATGTTATCATACAAACAGTTATTCGGTAAAATTGATGAAAAAAAAACCATCCAACCCAACTATTTTTTGTAAACAAAATGACAAGTTTAAACGTGTTCAGCACAATGGGGACAGCGTAATCTCGACTTTCATGGTTATACGACAAAACAGTGCACGCCCGCCAACCCAATACTCTGTATTAAATAAACCACTCACATTATATTATAATCGCGAGAGGCGAGAGGGTGTTGGGTTATCGACATCGTACCTTTTTCGTATACAGAGTGTGTATGAAAGTTGATCGATAAAATGTTGGGCGAGAACCCACTCGCTATGCGTTTTCCGACTACCTGTATAATAACCTCAAGACATGGATGGGTATTTTTAATTTATTTCCCTTTGGGCGTGAATATAGTAGTATAGTTATTATTATACCCCTATCAAGACTAAAAGTTCGATTAAAAATATTTGTTTGTTCCAAGTTTTAAAAAGTTTTAAAATATTTAAAAAATATTATTTTTTTTTCAACTTAATTTAACTTAATTTAAATTATGCCGTTAATTAATCTAGTTGATCTAATTAAATGTATTGGTAGATAATAAAATGAATGATTTATTTGAAAAAAAAAATAGCGCCCAAAAATTTCTTTGCTGAATTTGTTTATAGCATATTTATTGGTTGAAAACCACGCATATAACATTATTTTACTTTGAATAAATGAAGTATTTTAATTATCAAATAGTTAGATTAAGTATAATTGATTTTGTTATTTTATAATAATAATTTTAAATAAAATAAGTACCTAATACAATAATTCCTTAATAAAATAGACTAAATGTTTATAATAAATTAACTATGAAAAAGTTGTTCAGTTAAAATGGTTAAAATATTCTAAAACTGATTATAAACCTTACTATATACATTAAATGTTTTATTTTAGTATCGTACTAGAAAAATTCTGACTTTTTATCGTTATTATAGTATACGTACATATTATATATGCAATATTACTTACTTTTTAAATATAATAGTCTCAAATACTATAGGAAAAAGAATTTAAATTTAAATAGTGATACGTGAATGTTTAATAAGGAAAATGTTTTGCAAATACACGTATTATAACTATTTTAATTTCAAATAGTTGTTATCGCTATACATTCAATCAATTAAAATTGTATTATTTTAATAAAAATCAATAGATATTTACATTTACACTTTTCGTAAATTTTATATATGAATTTTTAAATTCAATAAGTATGGTTTCGAGGCGCGTCATATATTATTTAATTTAATTTATTTACTGAATGTTTATTATAGTTTCTACAATCATTGTAAGTGTATTACGTCAGGCTTTGGTGGTTGGGCTTATTTTAGGTGTGTAAAATGAATTTCAATGAAGGTTGTTTGGCGTGGGTAAGTTGGCTTACTCAACTAGTGAAGCTGCATAGACTTTATAAATCCTATAGAAACCACCGTCGTCTGAAATATTTTCATAAACTTCTAGTATAAGACATGTATAAGTTAATAAAAAAAAAAATCAATCAATTAAAAGAGCCGTGGGCAGTAATCCTTCTTAAAATTCCCGAACAATAACCCCGGGTAGTCTCTCTGTATATTTATTGTAGATGCGATTCCATTCGAAAAGAGAACGACGGCGATAATACTTTTAAAATTGCAAATAATAATAATATATCGATGGTTTAGGACCGCTGCTGCTACAAACCCTGTCCGCGGGCTGTATTCCAATATTGTGGCCTACAAAATTGTATAGCTTATATATAAAATTATTGTATAATGCTATAACAATACTCAATACTCGTACAGTACACAGATGTGCACAGTTTCATCAATATTATTGTTAATAGTACGTACCATCCGAATTATATGATTAAACATATTAGGTATTATATATTTAGTAAATACAATTAATCCACCTCACTCACTGATTCATACACACAGAAACACTGACACTGCGTCTAACTTCAGGTCGGTTTCCTGTGGTAAAGTCGGTATAGCGTGTTAAGTTAACTCAATACGTACAATAAAAGTACGCCCCGCTGTATCTTCAAAGCCAATTTGTCGAGATGTTGATGGTCGTTTGATTTTTCACGCTATTGTGCACCACGATCGTGCTTATCGCCGAACACAAACAAAACGGTGTGTATTTATTATGACCACGAAGGATAAAGATTAATTTTTAGATAAATATTTGTTCTCTGTGATTATAACACATACTATAATACATTATAATATTATAAAGAAAACTGAAATTGCGTTTTATGTAAAACCACACCGGTCGTACATAATATAGTAACTCGTGACCTGAAATATAAAAGTGTTAGTTAATAATATTATATTGACTACACACGGGATTGTATAACTTTCATAAACTTATTGATTATACTTCAAACTATACCCCCATTTCCACTGAAACACTGATCAATTTTATATACGACTCAAAATTCTCAAAAAATTATGATATTAAATATTATATATATATACATATAACGGGTATCTACTTTTATTTATCTGTTTATATTTTTTCTGTACAATATTTACTATTTCTAAAATCCATTTGAAATTAAAAACAATAAAAACACAACGATGTTGTAAAATTATTTTTTATCCGTGTTTTTGAGAATCGTACAATGAATAAAACATAATGATAATAAATAAATAAAAATAACTTTACCCATATCATATTATATTGTATAAGGGCATGATTACATACAACGATAAACGACACTATGAGTTCATAATATACGAAACCCCATCGAACCGTATGCGTTTGGAGCTTTCGAGTGCGATTCGTCAACGTTCTTTCGTTAGATTAATGTGATAATAACCGTTACGCGCGGGCGATGGATTAAATTGAATTAAGCCCAACACGTGCCACCTCCGTCCGCGTGTCATAACCGCAGTATATCATATTATTATAATATAATATTACAATGTATTATAGTGTACTTCTATACTATTATTCAGATGCATGAATACACCGCGATCGTGACGACAAGCATTCTAGTGTGATGGAATTATTGTGGATCATGGCCGAGTGATCTCGTGACGATTTCTTCATACGACACAGAAATTAAATGCGCACCGGACACATACCGAGTAAATCATTTTTAGTTTATTGACAAGTTTGCGGTAAATATTCGATTAATACACCTTCAATCGATAGACTACCTGTCATACCAACATTATATTTTATTCTATTGGTTCTCCGTAATTCTTTGAATAACGCTGCCACTCCCAAAATATTTCTTTAGTAGACCATTCAAAATCATACCTAAGAATATATTATGTATACATATAATATTTATGTATATATAAATTGGATTTTCAATTATTTAAAAGCTATTGAAGCTCTGAATTCACTATTTACAATGACGGCATAACCGTCCAGAGGCGATGACGACATCGGGATTGCATTCATCGTTCATTATTATAATTTGATTTGAACGCTATGCCCTGACTGACGCCGTAGCTTCTACGTAGAGTCGACGTTGAGTTTCATTTTTATAATACAATATTAATAATTTAATCGAACAGTTTTTTTTTTTGCACTCAACCTGTATTAAATCGTCCGCCTCGTAGTTCGCAGACATCGATTTTTTTTTAGGTCGTCTTAATTATTTCACTATGGTATGTACGTATATCTACTACACTAACAATAAAAATACCTTCCCAGAAAATAAAGTTCATAATAAAGCAGTAGGCGAGGTTGTTGAAGTTCTTAAAAAGAGGTTATAAAATATTTAATTATCCTTCTGGAGATCACACCTCACGACTATTCAGAGGAATAAATTGTGTGTATGTGTTATCAGGAAAATAATTTATCCCCAGCCAAAGTTTTAGTCTCATCCACAATGACTTGAAACTATACGATAATATCTACAATATTATGTATCTATAAACAGTCACTGCGAAGGACCTATAACTAAGAACGCAAAAGAGGTAGGCCAAATGGCGCAATGGGTATGTGATATAGGTACACTTGAGCGTTCAAGCAAACATTATTATAATTTGTATTAAACAATATATTATGTACATTAAGCGATGATAGAATTCAATTTAACTGAACATTTTGCAGAAATAAACAAGCATCTATTGACGACACAGCTGGACTGTGATTAACGGTTCAGGTTAGCTAAAGAGTAGGTGACAACGCCGTTTTATTTTCAATCTTGAACGCAGTGGCAATACAACAAAAACTAGTAACAACAGTAATAACAATGTTGCCTATGTAAATAAAATAACATTATCACGTGTAACTTGGCAAGTGGTCGTATCGGCAGTGAGTTGATAAAAACCCCGTACCGGTAAACGAGCACGTTCGGCCGCGATAAATCAATTTTTATTTTTATTTTTTTTTTATTAGAACTCACATTTTTTTCTCTTTCTATGTGCTTTCATAATAACATGATGATAATAATAATAATAATATGAAGGTACTGTATATTTTGGCTCGAGATTTCGTAATAATACGCTACGCTGCCATGTAATCGAAATGGGATTTCGGCAAACGTTATATCATAACCATCCGATATTGCCTACGCACTGTAAAACAGCGAATTCTCTTAAACAAGCGTCTTTTGCATCCCCTGGCCACATACTTTCGGTTCCATCTCGTTAGCATAATATAAGCTCAAACCTCCACCCGTCGTCATATATAAAATATACTGAACTAAACAAATCACCGAATTCACGTGGAATTTTTCACGATCAAAAACGTCGAATCTTTACACTAGATATTATTTTCACGTCATCTCCAACATCGTTTTTGTCGGTTTTTATCGTCCCGACGGGCGGTGGACCATTTTCGACTGGTGCATCGTCGTCATCCGCTTTATGACCAATCCACAATCATCAGTCTATAAAAATATCACATTGCTATCTTTCCGAGAAGTATACAACGCGTGGGACCTGATTTATACGTATCTGTGTTTAGGAAGAGGGGGCACGTACGAGTATATCAGTTTTAACTTTCGGTATTCTATTATAATGAAAATATTATTAAATGATAATAGTTCAAAATATATAAGTCAAAAAAATATCCTATTGGTGATTATAATTATAATCAAAGCAAAACTACTCTTATTTTAAAACGATTATTTATAGTAATTTAATAATATCAAATTTTTGAAAACTTTTAAATATATCAGCTCCAAATAAAAATTGTATATTAAAAGTGCAAAAATAAGTTGCAGAAATACTGAAAAAAAAAATATCGACTATACATAGTTATTAATTGTAATATTATTATAAAAATAAAATAGTTGTTTTGACTTTTTGTAGTTAAAAATACAAAATAGTCAATTTTAGTTTTTTATATATTATATAATGAACTTGTACAACATGATCTGTCTAAAATACACCGTCCCGTCACACATTTGATAGATTTTAAAGTCTTTAGATTTTAAATCTTGCAATTTCAACCGTCGGATTACATAGTAGATTACAATATAGCAAACATTAAGTCATCAATTATTTTCCGAACAGCAATATTATAAATAATAAATCATTTGTGGTAACGACTAGAGCGATAAGACCACCCGAATGTTTAGAACATGCATGTGTGTTTATCGTTTGAACTTAAACGATTGCAGATCACCTAAAAGCATCTCACAGTGTTAACTATTAATCTTGTATGAAACCATATACACTTATACTTACACTTAAACTTGAAATAATTTTTATAAAATACTGTTGTTAATATTTGATTTTTGATTAATATGGATGAAATAAAACAATACTTCGTCATTTCTCGGATGTAATTTATGAACACTGTGAGACGAGTCACACTTTAAACGTTTTTATCAAAGTAGTATTAATATTATAAGTATATCAATATATTATCAAATTTTTAAAGTGGTAATATAAAAAAATGATAAAATATATACTACATACCTTCTACTATAGTGATGGCTGACGACTAAATTTTAAACAAAAAAATGTTAAACAATTGTTATGATTAATTAAAACGAATTCCAGTGATTCGTATTATTTTATATCTATCAAGAGCTGAATCTATCTTTAGTGGTATTGGTTTATCGTTTTATCATGATCAAAATCAAGATTTTTTTTATTTCTGTAGAACGTTTTGGATTCATGTTGAAGTCTGTTGCTCAAATTCAATTTTGACTCTATTCTATGGTTTAATATTCATTGAATAAGAATAATTATTATCACTTATTAACCGATAGTAAAAAATAATACCTTATTTTGATGAAACTGGATTTGATATATTATATTAATAATATAGCTCCTTTATAATAAGATTTATAAATTTTGATGCTTATCACTACTGATACGCGAATTTGGACATCAAATAAAACACAAAATTTATGTATTTAAGTATATTAATGTGCAGGGTTAATAGGTATTTAAATAATTTAAAACAAATTAAGTCTATCATATTGATCATTTATTTAATTTATTTATATAAGTTTGTTATGAAAACTTGTGTTATCTTAACCTACTATTAAGATTCTACCCTTAAGATACATACGCGAAAAACAAATTTTTAACAATGTTTGTTATCTTTATTCTGTAGTCTCTTACTTAGTGAATGCAATTAGAAATTATTCAATATTAAATTTTCATTATTTATAATAATATAATATGAGTATATAGGTATAAGTATGGAAAAATTTATTACACTCACCACATGATAGTGCTGAGCCTCTCATACCCTTCCCGCGAAACTACGTCATTGGCACTATTCATTTTTTATCTACCAACTATAGTCAGTATTTTTTTTTTTTAATATTGTTGTTTATTTATTTTTCTAACAAGGTACGTGTCTGGAGGCGCCATACTGTTCTCAAAATGGGAATCCTGGGAGTTTTTCGACGGGTCATATTTCTGTTTCATATCGCTGAGCACCATCGGATTCGGCGACTTCGTTCCAGGTAACAGCATCACCGGCCCTGGCACTGAAACCAGCCCTGGTACTGGCACCAATCCCAGTACCGGAACTTTTACCGGATTCCGTACTAGCTCCGGCACCGTCATCGAGCTCAGCTTTATATTATGTTCCATGTACCTAATGCTGGGTATGGCACTGATTGCCATGTGCTTCAATCTGATGCAACAGGACGTTGTGATGAAAATCCGCACGTGCACGGACATTTTACGGAGGATCAGCCGGTGCAAAAACTAATGCACGTACCGCTCATGATGTAACCCCAATCGTAGTGCAACGTTGAGCATAAATCGTGATTCTTAAGTTGTATGATTGTATATAAATTAACTTATAACCCGTCCAGTCCATCTTAACAAATGAAAAAAGTTAGGTTAGATATTAAAAAAATATATTAATTCGGAAATTTGCAATATTTATTTTTTAATATTATACAGTTTTTGGACCAATGCTTTTTTTTTAAAAAAAATTTTAACGATTTTCGAGTTACCAGATGAACTGGATAGGTTATACGTGGTTTGTAATACAATCACGTGGTTGCTAAACCGAACAAAGATCGGTAGTTGTATTCAGCAGTACCCGGCTGACTCGATGTTTAGGTACACGTCACCGTCGAGTTTACCGAATGGTGTATGCAATTTTTCCTGCCATACCCGCGTGTTCTCGGTCGCCGCTGATTATGTTTAACGCAATTTTTTATTATACTATTTTATAGATTTTTTTAATGTATTTTATCTCATATTTTTCTCCCGTTTTGTTTTTTCCATTTATCCCGTTCGTGTAAATAAAAGTCATTATGTTTTACTTTATGAGTTGGGTTTTAGTTTGCCGCGAGATATTAACAATCTGACCAGCGTACTTTGAAACAGAAATACATTTATCTTACCGTCATAGAACAGGTAATCACGTACACGCACTTCTGCCACGGTAAAACCATGCGGTTTTCATTTTCTCCGTATTTCCGCAGTCTTGTCTAAAGTCTACCCTTGTATATGTTATTATTATAATTATAACAATAATTCCGTGTATAATTCATTACTAGAAAATACTTTATTAAGTGAGCTGCCGGTCCCGAATGTGTACAATTCGTGTGCATGACAAAACAGAAGACATCTCGCTTGTCTCAAACACCGACCAAAATTACAATACAATTATTATTAACTGCGATAATATATTATGCATTTATTATGTACACTTGTAAATCTATTACGAATTAAGATATTGTATCGTTATATATTATTATTTTCGATACTTATTAAACCTAATCTATATTATATTAAATTTGAATCTGTTGTTTTTATGTACTTTTTCCAATAATTATTTTTATAGATATTGTGCAAGTATTTGTGTACAAATGTCTTATTGAGATCATTTATCTGAAGGTGTAGATACCTAATGGATGTAGTAAACGTATAAAGACAAATAAATATATGATATTGATATTTATAGTGGTATAATGTATGGTAACTAATCACAGTATTGTAATACGATATAGACGTGTTTATAAATTGAGTCCATAACGTTTCATAATATAGGTTGATATTATGATGTTCGCTGTTTATTATATTTGTAATAAGTACCTACGTTATAATAAATCGCTTTATGCTAGAAAATTGTTATGGGTATATATATACACTACTAGAAACGAATCTTAGAGGTTCTTATTTTCCCCTGTTTTTTTTTTTTTTTTTAATATATTTTTGGTACGTTATAAATGCATTGTAATATACGTAGTAAGTATACTTAATTTTTAATAAAAATTAAAATCTACTACTACGATGTGCCAATTCCTTTCAAATACTTTATGTGAACGCTAATTCTCTAAGGCTTAACCGTATAATATTTATTACAATATTTATAACAACTCCCTATATGAAATGTTTGTATCAATTTAAGAAGAAAGTATAATTTTGTTTCAAAATTAAAATTAAAATTCTTATTTTGGAAAAAAAAATTGTAGGGTTTGGTAAATTGAAAATTATTGAAATTGAAACTACTTAAGATATCATTCTTAAATCATTTTGATTATTAAAATATTTTATTCCTATATAAAACTCAAAAAAATTCCATTAACAATAAGAATTGAATTTAAGTAGTCCCACTGGTGAAAATGTAACATACAATGTTTAAAAACTGTGCTTTTCTAAAAAAAAAAAAAAAACTTAGAAAATAGAACCAGAAACAAAAAAACAATAATAACTATTATCGTTCAAATCACCTTACAATTAATAATCAATTCATCTATAGTAGTTGATAGAATTGATTACGTAAGTCTGAACATAACTGACGTTACAAACAAACTATAATATTATTATCATAACATCATTGCATGTCTATGAGTGATCGTGATTCAATACAAATAATCGTATATAAGTAAGTCTCTAGCATAAAAAATGATTGTATTTTACCATTATTTAAAATTCTAAAATAATACTTGGTCCAAATGTAAAGAGGAGTTATTGTTACTATTCTCAATAAAATAAAGTATGGCCAGAAAGTGCTAAAATATTTTTAAGCAAATGTGTAATCAAAAAAAAAAAAAAAAAATAAATAAATATACATAAGTTGATTCAGAAGGATGGTAGTTTTATTATTTCACAATTTATTTTAATTCTCTATCAGTATCTACAAAGAAACAAATAAATAAAAACACGGGCAGGATACGGATACCTACAATCATTTTAACATAGTACAAGCATGTAGAATACATAATGTATTATTTATTTTAATTTTTAAAGCGATTATGTAATACGTTAATATAAAATAATTTAAATGTATTTTTTTTAAATATTTTTGGTGATTTTTTTGTGATAAATTTAAATCATTTAGATAATTATTTTGAAATTACAACAAACTCAATTATTTATCAAACATAATACAATATTATCTATGTAAAACAATACAAGTGTATAGAATATATTATTATTGATGCGTATTGAATCATGTAAATGAAAGAGTGACGAACCAATCAAAAACAATCTAGTTTTAATATTATTTAGCACTATAATTACTATGGAATTGATTACTTCACCTTCCGACTTCTAGACGATTTAAAAAATAAAAATCTAATATAAATTAATCATAATAATATATTAGAATTTTCCAATGCAACAATATAAAGTTATATCCTACAAAACCAAAACTGTCAATGATCAACTTTGATAAATCTCGTCAAATATAGTACATTATATAGAGGTACATTATTGGAATTGAAAAAGACCATTTTTTGTAAGAAGGAAGCAGATAAAAAGATCCCTTTTTCATCACGCTATACCGATCATACAAATGATGAGATAAAAGTTCTAAAAGCAGATTTTAAACCCTCCCCCAAGTCTCATCAAAAATTCTTTGACGCTTTTCATGAATTTAGAATTTAACCTAAAATAATATTTTATGATTTACATCACATATATATTATAAAGCACTAAATGTTTTCAAAAATGCCTCCTTATTTTTTCATAGTTTATTATTTCCCCACGTGTATAATAGTCATGTCAAAATCTGATATTTAGATCCTCTTACAGTAATTACAATTAACGTGTGCATTTTGATTTTTTCCACACATTAGTTTAAAAAAAACAGACAGATACTCTAATTAACTTTTTAAATACATAATAAAATAATTAAACAAACAATATAACAGTTCAACAGTTAACCACAGAAATGAAAAATATAAATTGCTGAATATACACAATTATAAATGGAAAAATAATAATAAAATGATTAAATGTGTAATTATTTCCACATAAATATGAAATTGAATTAAAAGCATCACTTGCATCAAAATCATATTAAAAAATATATTTATTTTAAAAAATGAACGTTTGTTTTTATTAATTCTACAGTTATTTTTATTTTTTATTAACACACAACAATAAACGGAAACATGCGATTTATATTTTTTAAGTTATCATTTGTATTTTAAATTATCTTAAAAATTATAAGATTAAAAGATTAAGATTAAGTTAAATTTATTATTATTATCATAAAACCGTAGATACATTATAACTGATGTGTAGATTTATATATTTATTGTTTTTCAAAATAAAACAATAGAAGACAGACATGTATCGTTGTTCTATATAAAAAATTTAAAGCTAAATAAGAGAAACCATTTTATTATTTTTTTCGAGAATTTCTATATATTAGTTTTAAATACCTACATCGTATAAAAAAATTAAATTGGAATATTAAATCACTATTTGTATACCTTTTTCCTGTTTAAACTTTACTAAAAAAAACTTGATTATATGCTAATTGTTTAAACGAACAGAACCCCACAGTCGGTATACACTGTTATATTAATGGTATGCTACTTATTACTTGATTTTAAAATAATAAAATTGTGGATGCTACATAAACTGTACAAACCATTTTTTTTTTGATAAAACTTAGTTTTAAAAGTAAACAACAGATGTGTGTAGTTTTACGACTTGGTTAACTAATTTTTAGTCACTTTAACATTATACGGATTTCATAGACGATTAAAATATAAAAATATATTAACAAGTTTGAACAACATCAGATTTTATAGGTTCAATAAAATTTGATAATAATTATATTATATTCATTCAGAGGTCATTTACATGTAATTTATTTATCTGCTATAATCATAATATCTTTTTGTTTTTTTAATTCTAATATTCACTACGATTCATTATGTTCAATTTAAAATTATAGATACAACCTGAAGGATGTTTGGAATATAATTCCATTTAATAGAACATTTATTATTTTTATGACACGATTAAATAATGAAATTACGAGGTACGTTATCCTGACACACTTAAGTTAAAATTTTCCTAAAAAAAAACACATTATTATATTTTAATAACTAGTTCTTTAATATTCGTAACCACAAATTAGAAATAAGTTACTAAATGTTCACCTCGGAAAGTTAATTTATTTTACACATAGATACGGTTCTTCTATAGATGGCGTCGTGATCGGCGGAGTATGATTGCGCGCGTTATATCTTTTTAGGTATACGATTGCGCGCAGTGCCAGAACAACAAAAGACAAAATTTTAATTACTCAAAGGCATACGATTGCGCTTAAAATTGGATACTTGGAAATTGGAAATTGCAAAATTTATTATTATTTTTAATATTTAAATACAGATACAAATACATAAATTTAGAAACTAAGAATGATATAATATTAAAAAAAAAAAATGTTATTTAAAAAAAAACTAGGTATCATTAAATTTAGTTAAATAATACAAAATAAAAAAGTTAATAATTCAATATTTAATTTAAATTTAAAATTATTATAATATTTAACTATCGTTAAATTTACATAAAAACACAAAATTAAAAAAAATTAAAAACATATAATAATCCAACATTTAATTTTTTTTTAATTTTAAAGCCCCAATACCTAACTATAGCTAAATAGGTACTTAGTAAATTTACTTTATTATTTAGATTAAATTTGTGATAACATTTCATCAGAAACCTTTATATAGAGGAATGCACTTTGAAAAATCAAAATAGCACTATTTTTCAGTAACCAATTCGTAGCTATTCTTCAAAACGATTGTGGAATTCGTAATTAAATTTTAGTATTAAATTTTTCTCAAAGTGATGCAGTTATAATACTAAGTAGTAAATGTATAATATACGTATATCTGATTTTTTTTAAATAATAAAATCTTAAGAACGTTAAGAGTTAAGATTGATTGTTATTTGATAATCGATAGCAATAGTCACAATAACAAAGTTAAATGAAGGTATAGGTATGTACCTGTAATTATCTTTCAACAATTTTAAAAAATCCAAACCTAAATTATGTGGTCAATGTTATATTTTTGGGAATTTACGACATTGGCTGATAAAATATGAAAACTTTACTAGAAAAATGCGTTTTAACTATGTTTACCATAGGTATATCATAATTCACTAGTTCTGGTCATTAATTATATTTCCTGAAAAATTTTGTAATTTTTAAACTAACTTCTTTAAACGTTTTGTTTAGTCAACATTTAAAATATTTTTTAAATACTTTTAACTACCAAACTACCATTTAAAAACAAAAAAATTAAATATAAATAAAAAAAATGAATACAGTGTTATACTTTATTCAGCTTTATAAAGTTCCGTCTGTACGATAGACGGGAAATGGCTTAAATTTATTTCGGACCACTGAGATGTGTAAACTAGAGTTTGAAAAATAATATTTTGTCATCGAAAGATTTCGTATACATGATATTACATTACGTTCTAGTTTTATAATAATAATATTCCGTAGACTATTCTCGAATTGGATTATTGTAATCTTGATACACGTCCAAATTGAAGATTAAAAATACAGAATACCAATGTGACAAAAAAAAAAAAAAAAAACAACAACAACGCCTAAAGCATATAGAATTATATGTAGTGCGGATGTATCGCACAATATATAATATTATAATGTCCTCACGATGCGATCAACTTCAAAACAGTTCAATCGTATCGCCGTGGAACAAGTTATTTCTTGCAAGTCGGACGTGTGCCATCTAGATGTGGTGTGCGTTTGACTAATTGAACTGAAAAAAACAGTGTCGTTCGTCAAAAATGCCTTCGTTGCACGACACAGTATAATACAATAATATCATACACGGTGTAAGCATAAGTTTATCGATTTGTCGTATATTATACTGACGGAGAGAGTAGAAGTAACAAATGATTTGAAATAAATCGAACGCGACATATGTTATGTAAAAAAAATGAAAAAAAATTGTATCCGCCACAAACAGAAGACACGTTAACCGACACTAAAATTACGTATCTGTGGCAGACGTGTAACCCGCGATCGCTTACTGTTTCCATTTTTGTATTTTTGTCCACTATCATTTTACTCGGTCTCCGTTATTAATTTTTCTAATCCGAGTCAAGTTTAACTGATTCACTGTTTTATCGATAATACTTTCCGATATCGACTGACTTTTTTTAGAATCCATAGGTATTGTTAAGGTAACTCTAAACATCATTGAACCCACACTAACACTTCGGTTCTGTTAAAAAATTTTCGATTGGCGCTTATTCTACATGATAATTATAATAATATATTCATCTTAAAAAAAAAATTATAATATATTATATTGTATAATAATAAATTACACTAATCAAGAGGACATAAACTAATTAAAAAGTAAATTATAAATTAAAATATTGTTGTTTTTTAAAAACTTTTTTGACTTCACCAGTTAATAAATTGTATAGTATGCCTGAATATTACAGAATCCATTGTAACAATTTACAATTTTCCATTAAATTAAAAAAAATATATATATTATATCAATAAAAAATTATTTTCATATAATACTCGTATAATGTTTATCTATAAAACTGTAGCTTAAATTAATTATATATTATTTTCTCATTCATTATTAAAAAATAAATAAAAATATTCCATTTTTTAATAATTAAGTGAACACAAATTCGTAATTATATAAATTATTACAGCTAATATGCAAAAGAATAGTATAGTAATGTAGTATAGTACTATAGTATAATAATTTTTAACAAAATAGTAAGTAATTATTAAATGTCGAATAAAAAAAAAAATTATAAAAGTTGCTCAACCTTTCGTTATTACAATTTATAAAATATTAACAATTAACTTATAACCGTAATTATTTAACGTTACTCAAGTCAATTATTTTTAGTAACTTGTTCACATATAAATAATAAATTATGAAGATTTCATATCAAACTATTTAAATTCATCAATTCTATATAATGTAGTATAAATAAGGTACGATAGTGAGAGTATTTTAAATTCACTATTTTATAATCAACAACTAATATTTACACTTTTCAACATTTTAGTCAGGCAGTGAAAACTATTCGATCACATACAGACGCAATAGAAATTATTTTCGATATATGATAACTTATATTTACCTGGTGAAACAATAAATGAATATTACTTTGATTACCTTCAAAGAATATTTATTTATGTTTTTGTTATAGATAATATTTGATCTTTTTTTATAAATCACACCTATATTAATTTGTCGATCATGACAATAAACCACTATTGCACAATCTGAAAACTTATATAAATGTACATAAAAAAACCCATTAAATATACAATGTTTTAAATAATATTATTAATACTGTATTATTTCAACGTAATCACAGTTAATTTATTAATGTTTAGATTGTTTAGATATTATCATATCCCTTAGCCGGCGTAATGTATATGCAATTTCGCTACATCAGTGTGTAGATGTTCCATTATCATTTTTATATTTTTAAATCCGTTATCAATTTTATTAATTATCATAATATTATATTGTTTGGAAATATGAAAAATTATTTAAGTAATCATACACAATCGATTGTTGTTATTTTAGATTCTAAGTTGGGTGAATCGAATCTAGAGGTTATATTTTATCAAAAAGTCTCAGTATTTTTTTTTTAAATAATTGGAAGAACAAAAAACAAATACTAATATTTTAAGGTTTTATAAATTATTATAAGTTTAAATATTGTTGATATTTTCTAACTTATGATAAAAATCCATCATCACACAATTTTTATAAATGTAAGCATTTCATTATAAATTAATTTATCGATATATGTACACAATGTATTTTTTTAAAACATATAATATTAAACAATTTAAAAGCACTTGAAATTTTGATTTTTTTTTTTTTTTTGTTTTTTACATTTTTCTTAAAATGTTGATATAATTTTTTCTGTATTAATTGTCAAAAGAGCTAAAATTTTGATTACATTTTCTTTTTAATTATACTTATTTAATCAAAACAAGTTTATTATAAGTTGGTCTAACAAAATTCTAAAAATAAGTTTGTCATAATTTGTTTTCACCGATAACATTTATATAATATGCTCTGTTTAATTTTAACCTAAATCTTATATAATACACGCCTCCGAAATTACACTAACGAAATGTAGATTAACATCTCTTTGCAAATTCAGCACACTATAATATTTAGAAAATCATAATATTTAAAAAATTGTATTATATTCATTAAACATTATCTTTATCAAAAGTTGTCTATATAATATTAATTACAATATAAAATTATCTTCTTTATAGAATATTATATCAGTGGTATTATAAAAGTCTATATGACTTACATATTAAGTCACAATTGGCTTAGTCATTAATTAATGTTACATAGTAGCATGGTGAAACAATTCACAAACATTCGATATGCTTTAATTGGAAAACAATGATCGATTAACAATCCTAAACTACTGAAACAATATATCAAATAGTAGCTTAATATTGTAGTATAATAATTGTATGTTCGACAATACTGTCCTCGTTATACAATTATTTCACCCACCAGTTATCAGTTCCCTCTATGAAAGTTCCATCCAGCAATTTATTCATGGTATCAGGAATAGTGAAACCAACTAGATCCATTCTATTTAACCACGTTATAAACAATTGTAAATTGTACATTACTAGTGATTTGTTTGATTTCCGCTGTGTATTAATTATTGGTTTAAACATTTTTAATGACATGAAAAATTAATATTCCCTGGTTAAATAATATGATTATAAAATGTAACAGGATTATTCACTAAGCATATTAATTTGTTTTTACACAATAATACATTTACTAAAATTTTTATTTTTAAATTTTTTCAAACACATAATTACCATTTATTTTACAAAATATGGTATCATTTTTTAAAAATAATAATAATAATAATTTTTTAAAACTTCCAATTATTATAAAGATATAAAATATTTTTTTTTTTCAATTCAAAATCTGAAAATATTTATTGAGCATTTTATAAATATGATTACTAATATAATTACTGGACACGGTGACCGATCAAAATATTTCTAAAAAATAACCCCAGAAAAAATTTATTTGGTATATTATATCTCTGACTAAGTATATCTCCTGTACAAAATATCTACAAATATTAGGGATTGAGCCCAACGTTTTTCAATTCGCGGGACATATTCAAAATTTATATTTATACTGCGGGCCGTATGCACTTTTTCTTACTCGTATGTTCATTTTGATAAAATGTGCATGTATATAAAGTGAAATATATAATATAATGGTTAATAAAATATAAAATACAGATAGGTACATTAGATTCCAATAAATACAAAAATCGATGTAGCGCCTTATGTCACCAGTGGTTAGGCACAATCAATCAATATATCGTAATTTTACAAAAAGATACATAATTATAATTTTTCTTTGGAAATTTAGAATACTGTAACCAACAATCAACATATTGATAAAACTACATTATGATTTTATTGTTACTTAGAATTGATAGTTTTTTGAGTGCTTATAATAATATAGTATTTAATTAATTTAAAACAATTTGAAATACACGGAATCATTATAGCACTAACAGTGCAAGAATCAAAAATCAAAAATTAATTGAGGGATAAGAAGATGAAACGTATTAAGAATTGGAAATTCAATTACTCATATATTATATGAGGATTATAGGTTTTTTTTCTAATTCTATCAAAACAAGCGTATTTGAAACCTTGTATTAAATTAAAAACACGCACCTACATATTGTAAAATCAATATATTCATTAGTTTGCTTCGAATACAAAATATTAAAAAAAAGATTATCATTTGTCAAGGAAAGGCAATACTTTAATACATTTGAATGACGTCATAAAATACATTTTTTTTTTCAAAGAATATTTCAAATTATAATTTCAAGCTACAAAATGGTACAATTTCTATAATGGAATACTTAGATGCAATAACGTTCAATTTTCATCTTGAAAATTGAAGTACTACAGAATATTAAAACAGTTTATAAACATATAGTTTAGAGCATGGCGTGGCGGAGTGAACTCATCAAATACTTGATGAGTATATATTAAGCAAGAGGCTCTGTTGCTAGTTTCCGGATAAATGGCCTCCTAGTAATTTTAGCAACACACACATCATTTCTTAACCTAACCATAATCATCATGATAATTTGTATTTATCTGTATCTCACCTATAATATAAAAAATATATATATATATATGTATATGACCATATAGATTGTTGAGTAATAATATTCGTGATTTTTACAAATAATTTACTATGCTCTAATATTCATTAATTTTAATTATAAATCACAACTAATAAAAATAATTAATTTCGTACTATATAATGCCTCGGAAAATCAATTTGTCTACTAATCGGTACTTCACAGTTCACGACCCTGGTGGACTTCAATGTTATAATTTATTGAACTCGTGACCCATTTTAGTTAATATTTATATTTTGCTATCTACTCGTATAGGTTTCAAGAAAAAAAAATTGTAGGCAAATAGATACTGCTTGAGTTGAGTCGTCGATATTATTATGAAAAAAATGCATATAAAATCGATCTATGCAGACACTTATCGTTTGATGCTAGATAACGATATTTTTATTATAATATGTGAATTATTGTTACCTAGGTATTACACTTAATTAAAACAACAAAGTATGATAAAATATTATAATATCATAATTTAAAAAATTTAGACAAATGGATACCACTCTACAATACATTATATGTCTAGTAGATAGCTTTTATAAATGTGTTAAATTTAAATTCAATGATATACCATTGTATACGAAAAACGATTATAAGTGAAAACAGTCTTTTAACATGTGATATCACTAATTAATAATTATATTTTCTGTAATGTTTTTTTTTTTTTTTTTTTGGTAAAGCTATTAAAACCATTTAGTATTACGGTTGGTTTGACCTTTTTTTTTTTTAGAAAATTCAGTATTTAATTATTATAATATTATACATTTATACCGTATTATAAAAATGTATTTAACTTTAAATTAAATAACATCAAAATAATAATCATCGAGTATTTATTATTTAAACAAGTAATTTCATAAAAATGATAACTTAAATAATCAATTAAAGATATTAAAGATAATTGCCTTTATATATAGTTTTTAGATTTTATGATTTCTGTATGAACTACGTATGAGCCATGAGGACTTAGTATAAATAATGCTTCTGTGATAATTCGTTTTTAAATAAATTATAAAAATATGAAGAAATCAATTTAGTCGATATCTGGTTTAATATTTTTTTTTCTTTTACCCGATCATAAAAATATAATACTAAGGATATATCATTTTGACGTTTCCACACTAAAACTAGATATAATTTTCCATCCAAAACCACCCTCATAGTCAACATTGTTATCCCAATTTAATTCTTATTGTGTACTCTACAAAAAAAAATAATAAAACACCCAATAATAAAATCGATACATGTATATCTCTTCCCAGAATTCTAAAAAAAAAAAAAAACATCTAATTAATAAAATATTCAGCATTTAAAATGAATCAATTTTTAATTAGTTTAATACTATTATTATGATGTTCGTTGTATTAACTTAATAATATATTCAGTGTATACATTTTTTTATATGTAGGTATAAACTTTTAGGAATTTATCAATAATATATGGAATATATACAATCAACAAGGACAAATACTGAATTTTATTTCAAAATGTGTAATTATTTTTTTTCCATCATTTGTGATGTAGATATATTATATTTGGTTCTCTTCAATTTAATAAAAATGAAAAAATAGCATAAATTCCTAATTAATAATATAAGTGTATATAATATTAATGGCATTCGACAGTTTTAGAATAATAACAAACATTCATGCTTAAGGTGATATTTAAAAGCAATATATATTATATATATAATTTGTATACAAGTTTATAATTAATTGTTTTTTGTCTTGTATTAAAAATATAACGACGTTGACTTCTGCTCAAACGCTGATTTACAACTAAATATCATAATCAGTCATGCGAAACATAACGGAATTTTCACCGGTGCAAAGATAGGATAGCATAGTCATAATGATAATAATAAAACACTTTTCGGTATAATATATGTTTAAACTTTAGAAATCGTAAAACACAATTTAAAATAATATAATATATTATCAAGAATAGGAGAGTTGCACGTATTATTTTGAACTGCCGGGGTGGATGGATGCCAGAAGAACTACAGAGCACTAATAATAATATATTTTAATTATTGCGTATATAATAATATGCACGCACGGAACAACATTATTTATAATTCCGCAAACGACCGCAGTTTGTACGATAATGTTTTCGGAAATTCGATTATTCGACGAACAAGAAGAGTTTAATTATAATATATTATTACAATACTTTATCATGAATATTATTCTTACGTTATTTCATGGTACATAATATTACTATTTTTATCTATTATTACTACTATTATTATTATTATTAAAAATGCATGTACTAAACCACAACCGTTTGGTATAATATATGACCCATGGGCGATGGCTTGCCAAAAGTCTTACTTTTTTGTTTTTTCATAGAATAATTTATAATATGATATTATAAAATGA